>PVKA01007431.1:0-77764 GCA_004027165.1 Ctenomys sociabilis | reverse complement strand
TTTTTTTTTTTTTTTTTTTTTTTTTTTTTTTTTTTTTTTTTTGTCTTTTTGAGACAGGGTCTCACTATGCAGTTCAGGCTGGCCTTAAGCTCACTTTGTAGCTCAGGCTGGTCTCGAACTCACAACAATCCTCCTGCCTCAGCCTCCCGAGTGCTGGGATTACAGGCCTGCGCCACCACGCCCGGCTTTGTTTCTCTTTCAAGACCTTCAGAATGTCTTTTTTCTAAACTTTTTGTTGAAATACCATCTTCAAAGTTTTAATTAAAAACTAAGGTTTCGTGAAGCATGTCCTTTCTCCATGAAACTAAATATAATCCCCTCCCCATTCAGCTGCATCTACATGTATCTTTTTAAATTATGACTGGTACTTGCATCTCTTGTACTATAATGTATATCATATTTTCTGCTTGATTAATTGGCTACAAAAAAATTATGGATGCTCTCTTTGTATTTGTGTAGATTCTCTATTGCCTGTACATTGTTGCATACCAGCATGTTTGTGTACAGATGAGCCACTGGGTGGTGCCAGAGACCTATACTTTCAATAAAAATGAGTATTTAGAGCCTGTGTATAATTGAGTCGCTTCATGTTGTCTGTTGTCCACAGAAGGAATTGCAGTTAATTTCCCTAATCTAGTCTACCAGAGGAGATATTAGATGTTCAAACCGTCCAGGCACTTAATAGAAAGTAATGTAAGATCCAGTCTCCTGTAAATGTGTTTTATACAGTATGAGTTTCAACCACTTTGGAACTGTCCTTTGAATTTCAGTGTCTGAGGTTCTCTGACTATAGTGGATTGTAGCTTGAAGCAGTAGCAGAAAATTGGAGAAGTGCTTGTTAAGCAGAGAAAAATATTAAGGTGAAGAAAATGAATTTAAAACGAACCATTTCAGTTTGAAAACAAAAATTGGAGGTCAAGAAAGTAGAACTACTTGATACGCCAGATGGACTGTCAGACCTAGAAGAGCAAATTGATACTTTGGTGGAGATCAGCTCTGAACAGCTGTTCACTTTTAGTGATGTGGGACATCTGACCTCCCAAGAGGAGCCAAACTGCATGGCTCTCAAGTATCTGTCTTACTAATAATTGAAATATTTGTGCACTTTACCTTTCAGTTTCGCAGGGAATGCTAAAACCTTGCTTCATAAATGTGAGTGTGTGTAGAAGAGTTGGGCATGTAAGTAACAAAGGAAGCATGGGTTAGCCTGTTGCTGAAACTGTGGAAGCGATGAGAGTTGAGTGAAACCTCATCCAAGTCTTAGTAAAGATAGATTAAAGATAGTTTAGCAGTATTATTTATGTGCTGATGTTTCCATCAGGCCCAACATAAGGTAGGGTTATTAGACTAACAAACTCTATACACAGAGGAATTAAAATGAACTTGAGAGAGTTCCGGGAGATGGCTCAATGGAATAAGCGCTTCCCTGGCAAGGGCCTGAGTTCAATCCCTGGTTCCGCCAAAAATTAAAAAAAAAAAAGAGAGAAATTTTAAAAATGAAAAGCATGATATATAGATATTTAGAGTACTACAGCTCAGTGACTGAGCCTATAGTTCATCTCTGGCACCAAAAAATAAAAGTACAAATCAACAGTACAGTCTAGAAGTATTTTGAACTACTTTCAACTTTCTGATATTTGTTATCACCAAAGCAGTAGAGATGGAGACTATATATTTTCATCTTACCGTTCTGCTTTTGCTGATAGGTCACATGGGTGGTTTTGATCATAGCACAAATCCTTCAAGCACTTTAGTTTTCAAATGAGACCTGACATTTTGCTTTAATTTGCTGTGATATGTTGACCATGTTAGGCAACTTTGTTCATAGTCGCAGCCTTGAGAATGTAATTGTTGCATATTATCTGTTATTTTACCAGTATTCAACTCTTCTCCCATTTTTTCCATTTACTTAAATTTTTTTCATTCACTTATTTCTTTAGATCACATTTGTTGAGATGTAATTTACAAATGTTAAAATTTATCCTTTTTTATAATGACCTTCGAATTCTGACACCCTGCTTTCTATCCTTGTAGTTTTTAACTTCAGAATGTACCATAAATGGAATCATAGATTACATAGCTGTTTGGAGCATGACTTTATTTACACTTAGTGTAATATGTGAGATCCACCTGTGTTGCTCCTGATATCAGTATTTGGTTCTCTTCTATTGTCCAGCAATATTACGTGTGGCCATCCCCCAGTATATTTAACTATGTCCCAGCTAAAGAACATTTGGTTATTTTTAGTTTTGAACAGTGAAGCTAAGTAAGACTGCTAAAACATTTACCTGTTTTGTGGATAGACACTTTTATGGGGAGGAGGTGAAAATGCCTAGTGTGAGATTGCTAGGTTGTTTAGCAAATTTGTCTTAGCCAAAATGTTTTCTGAACTGGCCATATCATTTTGCACTTCTCAGCAGTGATAAGAGTTGTAGTTCTCACTGATATTTGATATAAGGTAAATTAATTCTTTCTGTAATGCTGGGGAATGAATATAGGGCCTTTACACTAAGACATATCTCCAGCTGTTTTTATTATGATGATTTTATTGTGAGACAGTCATTAAGTTGCTAATTTTGACCTGGGTGGACTTAAACTTGTGATCTTCCTGCTTCAGCCTCCTGGAGTTCTGGTCTGGTACTACAGGCATCTGCCACCATACCTGGCTTAAAATTTTTTAATCATTCTCATAGATACTTATTATTTCAATTTATATTTCCCTAATTTTTAATGAGGTTGAGAAGTGGTATTATTAATTATAAGAGCTTTAAATATATATGGTTACTGTCACATCTCAAATGTTTTTTTTACAAACATCTTAACCTAGCTTGTCTTTTCATTATCTTAAGTCAGTCTCTCTCTCTCTCTGTCCCTCTCTGTGTATCTCTGCTCTCTCCTCTGTCCTCTCTTTTTCCTCTCTCCTTCATCCTTCCTCCTTCCTCCTCCCTCCTCTCTCCTTTCTCTCTGGTCTGTTTGAGACAGGGTCTCACTATGCAGTTTAGGCTGGCCTTGAGCTCACATTGTAGCTCAGGCTTCTCTCAAACTTAGGGTGGTCCTCGTGCCTCAGCCTCTCCAGTGCTGAGATTACAGGTTTACACCATCAGTCCTAGTTAAAAAAATTTTAATTTGGATAAATTCATTTAATACATCTTTGGTGGCTGTGTTCTGTTCTAAGAAACAGTTGCCTAACTGGAGGTCACAAACATTGTCTTTTGTTTTCTTTTGGGAAATATTTTAACTTAAATGTGCGAGTGTATAATTTTTTTTTTTTTTTAATCTATCTGTCTGACTGACTGTGGGATCCTGCAGTTTAACTCAATGACTTTTGCATGATAAGCACATGCTGTACCATGGAGCTAACACAATCGGTCTACGATCCATTTTAAATTGGTTTTTGTATATCATACAACTTACGGCTCATTTTTTTTTTCATCTTTTTACTTCCCCATTGAAACACCCAACAGTACTGGCATACATGTATACATGCATGGATATATAGGTTTTTCTTCAGCATATGTATATCGTAACTTCCAGATTTTATTTAGTCTTTCAGGTTGTTGTACTAGGGAGGCAATACGATGTTTACACAAGCAGGTCTGATTTATTTCACTTATCAGTATAGCCTCCAGTTGCATCCATTTACTTGTCAAGGCTTAAATTTATCTTAATTGCTGAGTAAAGCACATTTTTAAACAAGGGAACTAACGAAGTCCCTTTATCCAACATATTAAACTTTTCTTCTGCATGGTGTTACTTAACATTTTATTATGCAGTTGATTAAAGTTTTTGGGCCTCATTTTCATTAAGACATAAAAATGTAGATTATAGGAATTTGTTAGTGAAATTATACTACCTGAGTCTTTTCCCCATCATCCATAGTTTGCTCTTTAACCTTCAGTTTGGCACAGGTTATGTTTATTTTTAGAGTACAGGCAGTAGAGCTAATCTAATTAAACTCCTCCAGCTACCTCAGGCAGTGAGCTCATTCTTCCTAATCAGCATGGTTTGCTCTGGACTGGACTTGGCAAGGAAATTCATCGAAGTAAGTTAGTAGATTGATTAGTTATATAACACACTAAACAGTGAAGAAGGTACTATAGTTTGGGTTTGGATGAAGTATGGTCTCTAGCATCAGATTAAAATTTAAAATTATATTGCTTCATGTATAGAAGATACTCTAGAACAGCTTCTCTAAGTCCTGGGCCTTAGATCTGCTTTAATTTGGCCACTGTAACTGCTCAGGCTGCCATAATACAAAGCCAAAGACTGGTGATTCAAACAATAGCAATTTGTTTTCTCATTGTTCTGGAAGCTAGAAGTCCAAGATCAAAGTGCAGCATAACTGGTTTCTAATGAAGGTGTTTTTATTTTGTTTCCTGGCTTGCATATAGCAGCCTTCTTGCTGTGTGCTCATGTGGCATGAGAGAAAAGAAGAGAGGACTCTCAGCTCCTATAAGGGCACTAAAACTTCTTTGAGGGCCCCACTCATTATCAAAGGTCCCATCTCTAAATACCATCATATTGGCAGTTATGGCTTCAGAATAAGAATTTCAGGTGGGAAATACTAGTGAGAACCAGATATACTTTTTAAAAAACAGTTGTGAAGTTTTACATTTATTATAGGTAGGAAGAAAACAGAAGAGTAAGGGGAAAAATTCAGTGAATTGGGAGTAAAATGGAAAGAAAAAGTAGAAATAGGCCCTATGGTGAGGAGGCATAATAGCCAGAAACTAACTTGAGGGATATGCAAGAGGATCCTTTGGCATATAGAAAAAGAATGTTGAAATATATATTTGACATTTGCTTTAAAATTGTTAATATGTAATCTGAATTAACTGCATGGGGATTGCTTCCTATTGGGAGTTTTATGCAAATTTTTCACTGAGAGAAGTTCATAAAGTTTGGAAGCCACTGCTCCAGAGTATATTTGTATAGAAGGTTTTTTTTTAATGTATTTAATACAGGGTCTCGCTACATAGATCGGACTCAGTGATTCTCCTGTTTTCAGCTTCCCAAGCGCTGGAGTTACAGGTGTATACCATCTTGCCCAGTCTCAGCTCATCCCAGAGGTAGGCCAGCATGGCACACTAGGCATTGAACCCCTGCTGCTGTGCTCTCCCTAAGCAGGCACTTTAATCCCCTGAAGCTATCTGGCTAGCCCTCCCAATCCTGTTTTTTTGTTTCTTTTTCTTATGGTGCTGGGGATTGAACTCAGGTTCTTCTGCATGCAAGGCAAGACTACCATTGAGCCACATCTCCAGTCTCGTATTTTGTTCTGAGTCAGGGTTTTGTTTTTCTGGGTTTTTTTTTTTTTTTTTTTTTTTTGAGACAGGGGTCTCACTGTATAGCTTAGGCTGCCTCTTACCTCACTATATACTCCAGGCTGGCCTCGAATTTGCACCAGTTCTCTTCTGCCTCAGCCTCCCAAATGCTGGGATTGCAGGCATGTGCCACCACATTCAGCATGGAGCTAGGGTCTTGCTAATTTGGTTAGGTGGCATTCAAACTTTTGACCTTTCTGCTTCAGCCTCCCAAGTGCTGTGATTACAGGCTTTTTGTCACAGCTCCCAACACATAAGTTTCCTTTTTGAAAGAATCATAAGCCACTTTCTCTAAAAATATTCTTCCAGAACCTCTGGGTATGGGTTGAACTTCATGGTTCTCTTTCCCTACTTCTCAGAAGTGAGTTTAGGTTTTGGCTCTTCTTGGCCATGGGAGCTGAGAAAGCAAATTCGTTTTTATAAAGCAATTACTACATTCAAGTTCAGATGGTCTGGGTTCCTTTAGAAGTTAATAACTGGTTTTGAGAAAGTTCTTTGGAGCTGCATTCTTATTCTCTGAGAGTGGATAATAGTGGGGTGAGAAGTGTAGACAGTTTTAATTCTAGAAGTGGGAAGACATCAATTCTGTTCCCTGTTGACCATGATATAGTGATATGCTTATGACCTTAGTTTTTAATCCTGTGAGAAGTGAATCATTTTCCTTAAATCATAGGACTTTCTCAATTAATTTTGAACCCTGGATGAGGGTCATATTGCTGAGATGATAAGAATATAAACTGAAAGCAAGAGATTACTGAAAGTAAGCAAGTGGTTTGTAAAATGCATATATCAAAGTAAGGAGGAAAAGAACCTGTTCTGCAAACAGCTTTCTCTTTTCTTTTTGAGGAACTGGGGATTAAACTCAGGACCCTGTGCTTGCCAGAAAAGTGCTTATTCTACTGAGCTATCTCCTCAGCCCCTTCACTTTTTCTTTATATGATTTCATGCATCTGTTTCTTGTCATTTCTTTCCTCAGATTCAACCTCAGTCCTGCTGTGGCAGTTGTTGAGCAACTATCTCTTGGTGATGACAGTTTTTTACCAACAGCATTGATTTCTGTAGAGGAAAGTGGGGGGTAAGGATAAAGATGGGGCTGTTTCTGGGATAATTGTTATGGGAATGAAAGGGCTGTTGAAAGATTAGAGGTCAGTGTGCCTGGGTACAAAAACTAGAGTCATAGTCATACTTTGTCTTTTACCAGTGCCTTTTGTCCAAGACACTGAAAGGGCTTAACAACACTGGTCTGAATAATATTATTCTTTGCTCTTTGGAATTTGCTGGAGGTGGTTCTAGGGGAGAAAATGTGTTATAGTGGCATAAAAGAAATAAGCTAGATACCCTGGTTCCTAGTTAGGAATTTGACAGAAAGATAAGTCTGGTGAAACTTAGTGGAGTAAGGTGAAATAGTCTCTGATATTATCTGAAATTAGCTCTCCTCCTACCTTTGTACTGGAATCACTCATTATTAATCCTAAGAGAGAGAGAAGAAATTAAGGTTTTTTTTTTTTTTTTTTTCCTTAGGGGCTAGGTACTGCTGCTGTTTCTCCTGCTGCTTCTCCTCCTCCTGTTCCTCCTCCTCTTCCTGCTCTTTTTCTTTTTGAGACAGAATCTCCTATATAGTGCATGCTGGCCTTGTACTTAACATTTGTAGCCCAAGCTGGCCTCAAACTCAAGGTGATCCTCCTGCCTCTGAGTGCTGAAATTATCACTGCCTGGCCTAGTTCTGTTTATGATTCTTAGTATCTGTGCCTATAATAAGCTTGAAACTGAGCTCAAAAAGTGGACATAAGGTGCAGGATTTTACCAAAAGCTTGGTTTCTTCTGTGTTGATTTGTGTGGAAAATAATATTCAGAACCTGACTCATCTCTTCATGTTGTAAAACAAGTGTCTTACAAAGTTTGAGGGTACATAAAGACTGTCACAAGGGAAGATTCTTGCCTAGAGGGCATTGCTGAAGCTAGCTTTCTATATTGAGGCTCTTTGCTTGCAGTACCTGTCATTTGTTATATGCCTGCTGTTCAGGTTTATTTCAGTTCCCCCTTTCTTATCTGAAAAGAAACACTTTTTCAGTTATACAGTGAATAAGGTAAGGAGATGGCTGTTGAGCTCCCAAAAATATATCCCTCTGTGGAATTCTATATTGGAGGAGGGGACCTGGTATGCTTTTCAGCAACTGAGAAATCCTGTTAACACACACACACACACTCACACACTTTTATAAAAATGCCAAGGCCTGTACATTATTACATCTTGTCCTTTTTGTTGTCTTCCTTGAGTTGTTTTTCTAATTATTTCATTTTCTTCCTCCTAAATCCAGGCTGGTTACAGAAAACATCGTTCAAGATGTCCAGCAAAGGGAGCAGCACAGATGGTAGAACAGACTTAGCTAATGGTAAGGGGCCAAGATGAAGGTGAAGCTATTTTTACTATCAACTAAGAGCTTACTCCTCCCCTCCAAGATAGAGTGGAAACATAGATATTAGCTGAAAGGAAAAACATTTACTGTGTTGTTTTGAGTATAGGATATTAATACAGGAAATATCTTGGATGATCTGATACTTTGGTCTTTCAAATTTTATCTGATGTTTTCAGAAGATCCATATGAGAGGTGTGCTTCAAAGAAAGTGGTTTAGAATTCTGAAAGGCTGTCAAAGTGGGCAGGACCCTGGAAATTAAAAGAGAAAAGATCCAGTAAGTGATAGGGAGGAGAATTGGGGAAGGGGAAGATAAGGTTCCCTAGAATTTATATTAAGAGATCTCTTTCCAGGGTAGACAGTAGTTTGGTAGATTTGATGGAGAAGGAAGTTACTGACCTCGGAATTTAATTCAGCGGTAGAGTGTGAAGGCCAGGGTTCATTTCCCCTCAGCCCCACTGGAGGAAGTTACAAAGCAAACCAAATTGAATTCTGCCTACCTTTCTTCCCTCCTTCCCTTTTCACTGGATGTAGTTGAAAGGCACAGGGTTATGGAGGGACCTGAGGTATACTGTTCATTTGGAGCTTGGCCATTAGCTATGACAATAATTGACAAACTATAGCCTATAAGCTAAAGCCAGCCTGCAGCTTTTTTTTTTTTTTTTTTTTAGGTTTTTTTTTTTTTTTTTTTTTTTTTTTTTTTTGTGGTACTGGGAATTGCACTCAGGACCCTGCGCTTGCCAGGAAGGTGCTTATTCTTCTGAGCCATCTCCCTGGCCCTCGTTGTAGTTTTATTGGAGTACAGTCATGCCAGTTCATGTGTGTAGTATTTATGGGTTGTTTTAGTGGCAGTGGAGTTGCTTTTTTGCTAATGGTATTGAGTAGTTGTGGCAGTGCCATGTGGTCTACAAAGCCTAAAATTTTTGCTACCCTTTACAGAAAAAAATTGCTGGCCAGGCATGATGGTGCATGCCTGTGATTTCAGTACTAGGAAAGCTGAGGCAGGAGGATCACCACAAGTTTTAAGTCCAGTCTAGGCTCTTTAGTGAGTTCAAAGTCATCCTGAACTATATAGTGAGAATCTGTCTCAAAAAAATAAAGGACAATTTTTTTTTTTTTTTTTTTGTCTTTTTGAGACAGGGTCTCACTATGCAGTTCAGGCTGGCCTTAAGCTCACTTTGTAGCTCACGCTGGTCTCGATCTCACAACAATCCTGCTGCCTCAGCCTCCCGAGTGCTGGGATTACAGGCCTGCGCCACCATGCCCGGCTACAATTTTTTTTCTTAACTCCTAAGATAGATTTTTGTCATTGACTGTTGAGGCCCTCATGTTGAGCTTGTAATAAACTTTGGCCCTCATATTAATGGCCAGAATAGCTTCTGGTGTCTGGGTTGGTAATCATAAATTTAACAATAAATTCTTTTTTTTAACATTAAAAAAACCCATTTATTTATTCATTCATTTGGTACAAAGTCTTGCTATGCAACTCAGACTCTTAAGTGTATCTTCCTATCTTAGTCTCCTCTGCTCTGAGATCACAGACGCATACCACCACACTGTCAGTGGCTGGCATGGTGCACTTGGTATTTGGGGACAGCATAGCATGTGGTACCAGGGATTGAACCCAGGTCTTTGCATTTACCAGGTAGGTGCTTTGACCGACAACTATCTCCCCAGCCCAATTATAAATTCTAAGAGGTGTTTTGTTTTGTTTTTCCTTTTGAAACAGGGTCTGGCTATGTAGTTCAGGCTGACATTAAGCTTAGTGTGTAGTCCAGGCTGGTTTTAAACTCGCCACTATCCTCCTGCCTCAGCCTCCTGAGTGTTAGGATTACCACATGGTATGCACTACCATGCCTGGCTAAGAGGTTTTTGGGGTTTTTTTGGCTAAGAGTTTTGATGTTTAATTTTTCCTTTTCACCACAGACCTGTTAGGTATAATATTTACAACTTTCTCACCACTCCCAAGCTCAAGGCAATTTCATTTCAAAAAACCCTATCTACTAAACTTCTTTATTTTTAGCAAATACAGTTCCTAGGTTTAGATTTCTATGTATATTTTTTCTTTTTTGTTCTAGTTTGTAGTCTAGTTCTATTAGTAACCTTTTTTTTTGGCAGAACTGGGGATTGAACTCAGGCCTTGTGCTTGCCAGGGAAGCACTTATTCCACTGAACCATCTCCTCAGCCTGTTAGTAATCTTCTGTTACTATCTGAAGTGCAGCCAGCCACTATCCCAGCTTGGGAGGCTGAAAACAGATGAATCACTACAAGTCCAATCTACATAGTGAGACCCTGCACACCTTATACATACTGTCCTAAGTTCATTAAAAAGAAAGAAACTAAGCATTTGTATTGTTTGTTTCCTGTGTTGGCATTTACCTAAGAGTTCATTGAAAAGAAATCCTATTGCTTTAATAATTGTCACGAATTACTGTTCTAATCCAGAAAACTGGACATTTAAGGTGCTCCAGTTTGAATCCTTAACCATCAGTATTGGAGCTAAATATCTTATACTGGAATCATGCAACTGGTCTGCCTTTCTTAACAGCTTTTACTTCAGGCAGAATAGAATTTACAGTCATTCTGAGGAGAAGAGGCCATGAGGAGGCTGTGTTTACAATCCTTTCTCCTCATTCTTTCTCCATACCTTGATCTTAGGTAGGAAATCAAGGTTGTACTAACTCTAGAAGATTGCTGAAGTGCTCTTTGGAATATGATTTGATTGGTAGATAAGAAAATGCAGTTTCTAATTGTAGTCACTCAAAGTCACCTAGTTATTTAACCAGGAACATAGTGACCAAGAATATACTGAACTTTTCTTCTGAGATGCCACTAGAGTAGGTCTGCTTTTCATCAAGTTCATGTGTGTTGCCAGGCCTGGTGACACATGGCTATAATCCCAGCTCCTGTGAGGCAGCTATGTGGTGAATCGAAGAGAGGCAGGCAGGCAGGCAGTGCTTCCAGATAAAACTTTGTCTCAATAGACTAGAAATATGTGACTAATACAACTGATGAAAGTAAGTCTGAATACATCCACTATCAAAAAGTGGAAACCACACCAAGTGATCACAATTTCCCACTTAAAAATCCTTTCTACTTCCTTTATGAGTGTTAGGAACTTTTGTGGAAAAAAACTTGGTGTTTAAGCAGTAGAAGTTGGAGATGCTTTTTTTTTTTTTTCAAGTTCAGAAGGATGTTTTTTTGGGAGGGTGGCTTGGCTTGGGGATAGGGAGGTGACACAGAATAAGTGCTTTCCTAATAAGAGCAAGGGCCTAAATTCAATCCACAGTGGCTGACTCAGGATGCCTTAAGGGCAGGTCTGGGAAGGCAAGTGGAACTAGGGATCGAACCATAGCATCCTGAGCCTGACTGCTTTGCTTAAGCAGGCACTTTAAACAACTGAGCTAATGGACAGGCGATGCTTTTTTGAAGTAAAAGATGGCCTAACTCTGTAAGTCAGTGATTTTATTTTTTATTTTATTTTTTGCCTTTTTTGAGATGGGGTTTCACTATGCAGTTCACACTGGCCTCAGACACACTTTCTAGTCAGGTGGGCCTTGAATTCACATTGATCCTCTTGCCTCTGCCTCCTAAGTGCTGGGATTACAGGCAGGCCCCACTATACCCAGCTAAAGTCAATGATTTTAATCAGTTATTTTCCATCTTTCTCTAAGAAGATAGCCGTGCTAGTTCTGGCTGGAGATTTTCTTAAAATTATTTTCTGTACCTACAGAATGCCGTCCAATAGAATAGAGCCTAAAGTAGTTAGATTAAGCATACTGTCATACTGTATGTCAAAGTTTAGTCTTTTGAGAACTTTGTTGCAGTACCAGGGATTAAACCCAAAGCCTTCTCACTAAGCAACATCGACAACCCTTTTGTAAATTTTTTTTTTCTTTGTAAAAAACTTTTTGTTTTACTCAGGCTAGGTTCAGACTTACAATCTTCCTGACTTAGCCTCCCAGAGTGTGCTACCACATGCAGCTCTTACAGTAATTTTAGATTATCCTGCAGCTCTTAAATTTTGTTGGAAGTGTCTTTGTATATGCTTTTGATATTTTCAGTTTCTTCTTTCTAAGATTGTCCTCTCAGAGGTAATTTTTTAAGGGCTAGGCATGGTACTTGTGCTACATAAGGAGTCCAAGACTAGCCTAAACTATATATTGACATCAACAGTTCCTTTTTTTTTTCTTCTTTCTGTACCACTGAGCTACATCCCCAGTCCTTTTTTATTTTTCTTTTTCTTTAAATGTTCTCCCTAAATTGCATAGGGTGACACCCATGATCTTCCTTTCTGATGCCTCCCAAGTAGCTGGGATTACAGACATATCCAATTGCTGAAAGTTAACTCTCCATAAGCATTTGTAATGGAAACACTGAAACTAATTTCTTGGTTTTTCAGTATGGTGGTTTCTTGGATTGTGAGGGGAAGTCCTTCTGATCACAAGCCTGATACTGTTTATTTTCCCTTTCCATTCTCATTAATATGTAGGAAGCCTGTCTAGCAGTCCAGAAGAGATGTCCGGAGCAGAAGAGGGAAGGGAGACATCCTCAGGCATTGAAGTAGAGGCCTCAGACCTGAGTTTGAGTTTGACTGGGGATGAAGGTGGCCCTAACCGTACCAGCACAGAAAGTCGAGGCACAGACACAGAGAGCTCAGGTGAAGAAAAGGACTCTGACAGCATGGAGGACACTGGTCATTACTCCATTAATGATGAAAGCCGAGTTAATGACCGCTCTGAGGAAGAAGAGGAAGAGGAAGAACATCCTCGGCGCCGTGTACAGCGCAAGAGGGCCAGTCGAGACCAGGACTCATCAGATGACGAGCGGGCCTTGGAGGACTGGGTATCCTCAGAGACAACAGCCCTTCCACGACCTCGCTGGCAAGCCCTTCCTGCCCTTCGAGAGCGGGCCCTAGGGTCAAGTGCCCGCTTTGTGTATGAGGCCTGTGGAGCAAGAGTGTTTGTACAGCGTTTCCGCTTGCAGCATGGGCTTGAGGGCCATACCGGTTGTGTCAATACTCTGCACTTTAACCAGCGTGGCACCTGGCTGGCCAGTGGCAGCGATGACCTGAAGGTGGTGGTGTGGGACTGGGTGCGGCGGCAGCCGGTGCTTGACTTTGAGAGTGGTCACAAAAGTAATGTCTTCCAGGTGAGGCAAGGAAGCCAAGAGAATCGTGTATGAGTTAAGACAATCTGAGGTGCTCCATAGAGTGGAGCTGCTAGTGAATTGTGTTAAGAATCACACATTGGGGGTGGGGAGATGGCACAGTGGAGTAAGCGCCTCCCTGGCAAGTGCAAGGGCCTGAGTTTAATTCCCCGCCACACCCAAAAAAAGAATCACACATCAGGCACATTAGGACTTAACGCCACATTGGCTCACTTGGTGACACAGAAAGCCCCATGGCAACCTTTTATTTCCTTGAACACAAGGGCTGTCAGAAAGCCCTAATGATCTTTTTTCTTTTTGGCAGAACCAGGGATTGAACTCAGGCCCTTGCAGTTGCCAGGCAGTGCTTATTCTACTGAGCCATCTCTCCAGCCCCTTTCTTTTGTCCTTTTTTTTTTTTTCAGCCCTAATGATCACAAGACTGAACCTATTTATTTTACTTAAAGCTTGTTCTTTTATTTTACCTGAAGCCCTAGGTAGGATGCCTGGAACTCCTCAGAGAGGTACTGTAGGTGTGCTAAGAGGAGGCAGAACAGTGTAAAGGCACAGACTTGAAACATGATTCCTGGATTCAGACATGCTCCCTAGCTTTTCCACTTAACAGATGTGTGAACTTGGAAAGGTTAATCTTTGTTTTCAGTTTGTATATCTGTAAAGTTAGGTCTAAACATACAGAGTTAGGGGGATTAAGTAACTGTGGATGGCCTGAGGGATTTAGTTCAGTGATACAGCGTATGTTGAACATGCATACAGCTGTGAGTTCTACCCTTCGTACCCTCAAAAAATAAAAGATGTGTGGTAACCAGTGGGAGCTAAGCATCTGGAATCATGGCTGGTAATAATATTTGATAAAAAATAGCTAATCTTATTACTCTGTGGAGGTTTTACTCAGACCTACTCTTCATATTGCTACTGTACTATGTATTGTAAATACAATGTACTTTTCTTCCCCAGTATTCTTCCTAATTTCCTTTACGGCAAAGTGAGATTTACTACTGATAAAGACATATTTTCCTTTATTCTTTTTTTCTCCCTTACTAGATACAATCCTAAATCAATCTAAGCAGTTAATCATATACCAGTTCAGCTTTCTAGAACCAACCAAAATGCTCTTACACATCAGAGGAAGTCTTTTCTTTTTTAATTTTTATTTTATTGAAGTACAAATATCAGTGAGACAGTTTTAAGATACCTTGACAAAATCAGAGGAAGTCTCTCCTTCTCCTTTTTAAGCCCCTGGAGAAATTAGGCTTAGTCAGCTATACAAGACTAGGAAAGTTACATGTAGCTGTCATAAAAGGAAAAGCAGTGAACTGGGGATCATCACAATATTCACTGTCCAGTTTACCTCAGTTTCTTTTTTTTTTTTTTTTTTTTTTGGCGGAACCAGGGATTGAACTCAGGCTCTTGTGCTTGGTGGGGAAGCGCTTATCTTTTTTTTTTTTTTTTTTTTTTGTGGAACTGAGGATTGAACTCAGGGAAACAGTTATAGATATTCCACTGAGCCATCTCCCTGGCCCCCTCAGGGTTTTTTTGTGTTCAGCCTTTCTTTTCATTCTTACTACAGGCTAAGTTCCTTCCCAACAGTGGAGATTCCACCTTAGCCATGTGTGCCCGGGATGGACAGGTTCGGGTAGCAGAACTGTCTGCCACACAGTGCTGCAAGAATACAAAGCGTGTGGCGCAGCACAAAGGAGCGTCCCACAAGGTTAGCCTTTCATTCAGGTTGTGAATGCCTACTCATCTGTGGATTTCAGCTTGTGTCCTCTTATCTCTGCTTGTCATGTCCTCTTTATTGTGGCTGCCTGCTTCATGTGTTTCAGTCCTAAGAATTATAGTTAAAGGAGAAAAAAAAAAAGCCATCCTAAACTTCTTTGAAGATTACCTGAGACAATCACTAATGATGTACTGGTAACATTCACTTGGCTATACCTACCCCTGTGTTGGAGCTAAGGTCTCCTATACTTTTCAAACCCCTGAAATTTATTGTTTTTAAAACATGTTCGTAGTTCCAAGCCTCATATGTGAGAACTCCCAACTTCCCTGCTTGTAATTCTCAGCTCACAAATAGTACTATTTTTGGAAACCCTATTTAGAGTTGGAAATATAGGCCAAACAGTCAATGGCAGCCAGTGATGAGCTATGAGCTACCCAGGCTCAGAGTAAGCATTGTGTTTTTTCCATGCCATGAAAAGAGATGGTACTTTTTTTTTTTTTTTTTTTTAACCTTAAGAAAATGTGTAGATGGACATGGAATATCCCTTCTAGTTCAGGTGGCTCAGGAAATAAGAAATTCACCTTTGATTTGTAAGCCTACACTCAATACTAGGTAACTAATTTTAGAACTAAAGTGAAAAGAATGAAACCTGGGGGGTAGGTGGGGGGAATCAAAGGAGCAACAGTTCTCTCCATGTTTCAAAGTTTGGAATTGATTTTGAGAATGAACTCTTAGGAGCTGTTGTTTAAGTCCCAAAAGAATTTACTAAAACAGCCAATCATCTGTCCTTTTGACTTGCAAAGAATAAACATACAAAATAATTTATACAGAAGTGAGTGGTACTTAAATTATCTCCTTCCCTGGAATTTTACAACAAAAAAGGCAGACATTTCTCTTGTTGAGACCTTTTCACTATAGCCCTTCATAAAGATGAACTGAGTTCTAATTCTATCTTTAGAAACCTCATCCCTTTCCCCCTCTCCTCCCTCAGTTGGCACTGGAACCAGACTCTCCCTGTACGTTCCTGTCTGCAGGTGAAGATGCAGTTGTCTTCACCATTGACCTAAGACAGGATCGGCCAGCTTCGTAAGTATAGCAGTAATATCTTTACAGAGCTCTATTCCTTGGCCGTGAAAATATTTCATGTGTCCTGGTGATGCTCAGCTCTCCCAGTTCATCAGAATAAGTGCCTTTGTGTCCATGGTAAGAGGTGGCTCACGGTTCTGGAGAATGTCTTCTTATGTCTGTTTTTCAGCAGTGAAATATTATGCTTTCATTTCTTTTTTAATGCTTTCATTTCTAAAATGAAGTTGTTATATTTAACAACTTGATGATCTTAGGCTCACATTTAATTAGGTGCCATTTATTCTACCCACAGGAAGACTAGAGATAGTATCCCAAAAGTTTTCAGCTCAGTTACATATGAAAACAAATCAGATGAGGAGTCCTTAACAGAAGTACTGTTAGCTATAGTTCTGTCATTCCACAGCTCATTTATGCATGAATTTAAGACTCATACATTATGGGGCCAGGGAGATGGCTCAACGGACTAATAAGTGCTTCCCTGGCAAGTGCAAGGGGCTGAGTTCAATCCCCAGTTCTGCCAAAAAAAAAAAAAAAAGACTTGTACATTATGTTTTAGCTGTGTGATACTGTAGGGAAAAACAGCATTTTGTTTGAACATAGGCAGAGGCCCTCAGACACTACTAATCATGATCTATATGCAGTAATCTTTGAAACCTCAATGTGATATCCTTTTTTCCTCTATGGGGGTTTCTTTGAGGATTATTGATACGTATATTTGATGCTCCAGAATAATATGTATCACCATGAATGGAATCATTTTAAGTTGTAACTGCCATTGTAATATTTTTATTGATAATTATTTTTATTGCTCTTGTATATGAACAGGTATATCTTAAGAGATTTGAATAATAAATTCCATGGACAAAATGAAAATACCTTCTCCTGTTTTTCTAGCTATTAGTAACTTTTTTTTTTTTTTTTTTTTTTTTTTTTTTTTTTTTTTTTTTTTTTTTTTTTTTTTTTTTTTTTTTTTTTTTTTTGTATTTTAGGGAAGGGTCTACAGGGTGTTCAGGGTCTCACTACTAATTGGACTCATAGTGATCCTCCTGTTTACAGCCTCCCAGCAGTTGGGATTACAGGTGTGCACCACCATGCCCAGTCTCATTTGCCACCTCAGCAGGCCCCTGGGTCAGGGCTGTCACAGCAGGCCCAGGGATCAAACCCCCGGCACTCATCCGCTGAGCTATTTGGCTGATCCTGCTATTGGTAGCTTGTTAGTAATTTTGAACACTTCCATTTCTCTTTTTTTCTGTTTTTTTTTTTTTTTTTTTTTTTTTTTTTCCTGTATTTAAGACAGGGCCTACAGGGTTTTCCTATGTAGATCAGACTCGTGATTCTCCTGTTTTCAGCCTCCCAGGTGCTGGGATTACAGGCATGTACCATCATGCCCAATCTCAGTTGCTGTCTCAGTGTGCCCCAGGGGCTGGGCCAGCATGGCATGCTGAAGATCAAACTCTGGCTCCTGCACTTTCCCTCAGCAGGCACTTTAGTCTGATGAGCTATCAGACCAGCCTGTTTTTGTTATTTTGAGACAGGGTTTTGCTCTATAATCTAGGATGGCCTGGGACTTGCTGTGCAGTCCAGTCTGGGTTTGAACTTGCAGTCTTCTGCCTCAGCCTCCCAAGTGCTGAGGTTACAGGGGTATACCATGTCACTTACCCCCTAGTCCTTTTTAAATATATTTATGTAGCTAAGCGTATACATACACACTGTCCCTAACAAATGGGATAATTCGATTTGTCATGTTATGTTGTATTTTAAAGATCTTAAAAAAATAAAAAATAAAAAAAATAAAGATCTTTATAAATCAAACTATAAAAGCATCTGTAATGTTTACCTATGACATGTTATATAGCATGAATGTGCTACTCTAATGAATATATAGATATTTGTCTTATTATAAATTACAGATCTTGTATTACAAATCTTACAGTTTAGTACTAGTATTGAAATAGGGAAAAGACAAATAGGATGGCGGTCTTTACACAGTTTACAGGTAGATGTACATTAATTTGGGGAATATAATTTGAAGGTTGATTATAACTCAACTTTCAGAAAAATGAGCCTAAAAAGTGGACAAATTATAACAGCTATTTAAATGATGAAAATGTTTTGGGCTTAGAGAAGGGATATACTGATTATGTATATAATCTCCAAGAAAAAGAAGGTTGAAATTTGATGGTGTGTCAGAAAGGAAATAAGCCTATCAAGAGCTGAGCCTTCTATCATGGCTTGATGATTGAAAAGTAGGAATGTTTATTGGAGAAAAGAAATGAATAGGAATAGCTCCTGGGAGACAGGATTGGTCTTGAATGGGTTGCCAGGAAGCCTACTTCTCAAAGGAATTCTATGGAGCAAGAGCAAAATCACAAGGTAGGTATATGAGTCAAAATTACAATCAACCAATAAAGATTACAAGTATAGTTCCTTAGGTAACATTGATGTAATGGTAGCAAGGGCATATGGGTGACTTCAATAAGTGTTGTAGATAAATCTTATTGGATGGGAGATGATGGCCCACCCATAGTGAGATAATTTTTTAAGGTGCAAAAGTAGATAGACATATGTACTTAAACTTTTAATTATGATCTTTTTTGTTTTTCTGGGTCAGCAGTGTGTGGTGCTCTAGTCTGTTGTGTTGCTGGCCAGTGTCACAAGCAGCAGCTCTCAAGATAGCTACCTTATCACAAGGATAAATAGCTACTACTGTTCTGTATGGACAATACATGGTATTCAGTAGGTTCAGTGTATGAAACATACTTAATTAGTATATTCTCAATTTATAGTGGGTTTATTAGGACATAAACCCCATCATAAGTTAAAGAACTTCTGTGTATCTTTGCTGTTACCTAGCTTCGTTCTTTCAAACTAAGTGATATTTGTTGTTTTCGGCTGTAACATTCAGTTGTACTATGATGATAGTGGAACATTAGCAAGTTTTCTATAAAAGAAGAGAAGGTAAAGTATAAAATTATTATGAATTTGTTTAATCTGCTGTATTAGAGAGTTATAAAACAGATTGAGATTTTACCATGGATAAAGTTCAAAGGGACACTCACAAGGAGTTCGATGGAAGTCATGAGTAGAGCAAATGACTTTTGGCAAATCTATTGAGTTTTAAATGAACTGATACAGGCTGGGGACATAGCTCAGTGGAATAAGTACTTGCCTGGCAAGCCCAAGGTCCTGAGTTCAATCCCCAGTACCACAAAAAAGAAAAAGAAATGCTATAGGTAGAAAATATGGCTGATAGTTGGCTGTGGATCGAGACACAGGTGACTGTACAAGATAAGCTAAAAGGGAAACATTAAAGAAAGTTAATATAAGGGCTAAATTTTAGATTTGAGGAATAAGAGACAACCTTCAGACAATTTCTCAAGAAGTGGTTTTACAAGCTAGAATGGAATGAAAGGCTATGTGGAGAGCTTGGAGAGCAGATCTAAGCTATTTTCATGTGTTCAGATGGTATCTGAACATTTGCTTATATCAGCTTTTTTTTTTTTTTTTTTTTTTTTTTGAGACAGGGTCTTACTATGCAGTTCAGGCTGGCCTTAAGTTCACTTTGTAGCTCAGGCTGGTCTCGAACTCACAACAATCCTGCCTCAGCCTCCCGAGTGCTGGGATTATAGGCATGCGCCACCACGCCCGGCTATATCAGCATTTTTTGTGTGAAGTTAGCATAGAAAAAATTTGCATTTCATGAGTCTCTGGGAGTTCATGAAATTAATGAGCATTTTAGGAAAAGAGTTGGATTGGGATGGGTGGTATACTCCTTTCTAGCCAGAGGGAACCAGTTTGAGTTATTTTTCAAAAGAATCCTTTGGTCTGTGTGATCTGTAATTTTTCTCTTTTTGCCGGGTCGTAGCCTGCTGATTAATTTTAAGGCAGAATTCAGTGAATTTGTTTCATATGGTTTCACATGCTATTTTCCACTAATGTGAAACACACACACCCCTGCCCATGGCCTGATGGATCATTTTTATTGAACCTCTTCATGTTACCCAGAAAACTCAAGGTACAAGGAACACTGACTCCTTGAGAAAGTTTTTTGATGTCAATACATTGAAGCATGGAAAGATTGGCCTTTGTCAAAATATGCATAACAGTGGAGCTAGAACTTCATAATATATCCTTTATATTATATATTCATTTGAATATTATGCATTCAAACTTTTGCTTATTTCCAAAAACTTTTATTTGACCCTGTCCGCTTGAAAATTCAAATTGCTGGCTAGGGAGATGGTCCATGCCTCCGCACTAGGGAAACTGAGGCAGGAGGGTTTCAATGAATTTGAGGCTGCACTACATAGTGAGACCCTGTCTGGAAAAATAAAAAGAAAATTCATATTGCTAAGGAAATGGGCTAATCCTATAAAAATAAAATTTTCAGCTCCTGCTCTCTCTCCCAGTCTGGCTCATTCTTGGCTAGGTTTGTTCCAGAAACTACACACACTTTTTTTGGTGGGTTTTTTTTGAGTTAGGGTCTTGCTGTGTAGTTGATCTTGAACTCACTGTGTAACTAACCCCCAGGGTGACCACAAACTCCCAGTAGTCCTTTCTTAAACCTGGGATTACAGGTATGCACAGCTGCTTTCGGCATGTTTTCTGGTTTCTGTTTGAGGCACGTGGAGGAGAAAGGCTTCCCACTAATAAAATTCATGTTCAAGGGGCCTAGGAGATAGCTCAGTAGAATAAGGGGCCTGAGTTCAATCCCTGGTTCCGCAAAAAAAAAAAAAAAAAAAATCATCTTCAGTGATCTCTGTACTCTTTTCTTCTTTTGGAAGCTCCCAAGATTTTTTTAAAATTAAAATTTCTATTTTGTTGAGAGTAGTTTTAGCTTGGAGTAACTGACCATGCAGAGAAAATGCAAAAATTATTTCCAGTGAAATGTACTGTCATGGTTATAGTATTTTTTTCCTGCTTACATAGCATGAAGGTCCTGAGTTCAGTCCCCAATACCCACCCCACAAAAAAAACCTTTAAAAAAAAAAATGAGCCAGGCATAGTGGTGTACAATCCCAGCACTTGGGAGGCTAAGGCAGTTGGATCGCTGGGAGTTTGAGGCCAGCCTGAACTGCATAGCAAGACCCTGTCTCAAAAAGACAACAACAACGAAAGAATAAAAACTTAAAAGGAAAGAGCCAAAGCCAAGTCCCTTCTCATGTTTTTTTCACATTTTCCTATTCATTTAGTAATTTTCATGCTATCTAACTTGATTGGTTGGACACTTAGATCTGGATGGAGTATTCATACTGGCACCCTTAAGTTGGGATAAATTGTGATGATTTTTACTAGATTTTTTTGAGTAAACTTTTTTTTTTTTTTTTTTCTTTTTTTTGGTGGAACTAGGGATTGAACTCAGACCTTTGCACCTGCCAGGGAAGTGCTTATTCCACTGAGCCATCTCCCTAGTCCCTTTGAGAAAACTTCTGAAGTTCTTTGGGATCTCTTTACAGCCCTTGCTTTCCTAGATTTCACCCTTGTTGAGTTACAGCTGAGAGAATTCAGAAATGTTAATGTGGCTTTATAAACAGCTATCTTCCTAAGAACCTTCCAGTTTGCTTCAGATGAGAAAGAGAAAAAGCATGTTATTTTCTTTAGGTGCCTTTCTGCAGGAAAACTTTTAGTGTGCATTTTTAAAGAAGATGGCATGTATGAAAATGACATTTTTGTAAATCTGGGAGTTAGACTCTGCCCTTCAGGTCTTTTTTGGCCTGTGTCCTATGAGTCTTCCTCTTTTCCTGTACTTATTTCTAAGTGATTGGGAAAGAAAGATTGGTGGTACACACCTGTAATACCAGCATTCCAGAGACTGAGGCAAGATGATTGCTGAGTTCAAGGTCAGCGTGAACTGAAGAGTGAGGCCCTGTCTCAAAAAAAGATCAAAGATAAAGAATAGAAAAGTATGGGGGTATCTCTGTAGGACTGGTTGTTACCGTGCTGGGCTCCAGCTATGCTGAAGCTTCCTGCGGAGTTGTACTGAGCATTCACTTACGCTTAGTGATTCACTACCCAGGAGCGGTGGTACACACCTGTAGTCCTAGCACTCTGAAAGGCTAAAACAGGAGAGTTACAAGCTTGAGTCAAGGTTGGCCAATTTAGTGACTTAGGCAAGACCCTATCTCTAGAAAAAGCTCCTTTTTTTTTTTTTTTGGTGGAGCCAGGGCTTGAACTCAGGCCCTTTTGCTTGCCAGGCAAGCACTTATTCTACTGAGACATCTCCCTGACACCTCATTCTTTCTTAAGGAACACTGTGAAATGACTTTCTTCTGTGCCCCTCCATCTTCAAAGTTGTTTATAGAAAATATATGTTGAAAAACAAAAAAAAAAAAAGAGAAAATAGACGTACTTTTTCTTCTTTTGGTGTTCAAAATAATAAAACCAGCACTTGTTTCTTGCCCAATGAGAATCTTTTTGGGTTTCTTAATAGCCATATCTATTTCATCTGGGTCTTTTGGAGAATACAACTTTTTCTGCTTTTTTTTTCTTGAAGGAAACTGGTGGTAACAAAAGAAAAAGAGAAGAAAGTGGGACTATATACAATCTATGTGAATCCCGCCAATACCCATCAGTTTGCAGTAGGTGGCCGAGATCAGTTTGTAAGGTGAGTCTGGTTTGTGTTTTTTTAGTATTTGAGACTTAGATGCATTGTTTTATTCCCAGGCATTCTCTGATAGTGAGGGATGAATTACCTGGGATTCCAGTGATACCATCTTATTCCAGAACACTTATGCACTGAGGTATTCTGTTCTCTAATACAACCATCCCGAGGGATGTCTCTATTACAGACATTGTTGTATTTAAAGAAGACTGATGAATTAATCAACTTCTCCACATAACAACTAAGGCATAAGCACACATTTACCAGCAGATGCTAGATTAGTAAATACCTTCCAATATTTTCTCTCTTTTTTTTTTTGCGGAACCTGGGATTGAACTCAGGCCCTTGTGCTTGCCAGGGAAGTGCTTATCCACTGAGCCATCTCCCTAGTCTCCTTCCAACATTTTCATATATAAATGTTTCATTGCACTAATAATCTTGAGTACTTATTTTGGATTCAGAAATAATTTGACTTAGAAGCATGTAGTGCTAACTGAGGAGTTTTGGCTTCCCACGTTCCTGAGCCACTTTTCTTTCATAACTTTGCAGGGATAGCTTTATTACTGTGCACATCTGTTATGAGGCACATCCTAAAGAAGACAGGCATCATGGCTCATCTAGTGGGCGCATGTAACTGTTTCTTTGGAATTATCAGTTGGAGAGAAAAGAATCAGAACTAGAAATACGAATAGCTTTGCTATCTTGATGGCAGTTAAAAACTATTGAGAGTTTTGTAAACGAACTTTTTTGTAACAGTATTTTCAAATTAATTATATTAAGAATCATGAGCGTAGGATAAGTACTTAGAAAATACATGAGAGATGACCTTACCTTGTTCAAGAATCCTAAACCTTGTTACTTTCTTCTGATTCCCTTTCCTTCAACATTCTTTTCCTTTACTCACTGGCTCTTTTTTTTTTTTTTTTTTGTCTTTTTGAGACAGGGTCTCACTATGCAGTTCAGGCTGGCCTTAAGCTCACTTTGTAGCTCAGGCTGGTCTCGAACTCACAACTATCCTCCTGCCTCAGCCTCCCGAGTGCTGGGATTATAGGCATACGCCACCACACCTGGCTTCACTGGCTCTTAAACAAGCAGCAAAAAAAAAATTTTTTTTTTTTTTTAGACAGTATCTTGCCAAAGTAATGTGGGCAATCCTGCCTCAGACTCCCGAGTGCTGGGATTAGAGGTGTGTACCACCAAGCTTTACAATGGGTTTCTTTTTTTTAAATAAGTATTTGAAAGGGCCGGACAAATAGCTCAACAGAGACTGTAAGCAGGCACAGGGGTCAGGGGTTCAATCCCTAGACCTGCTGTGCTGGCCCCATCCCTGAGGCATGTTGAGATGGCAGTTGAGACTGGGCATGGTGGTGCATGCCTGTAATCCCAGCCTTTGGGAGGCTGTAAACAGGTGAATCACTATGAGTCTGTTCTAGTAGTGAGACCCTGAACACCCTGTGGACCCTTCCCTAAAACACACACACACACAAAAGCAGGTGTCAGGGTTCAATCCCCAGGCCTGCCTGCCGGCCCTGCCCTATAGCATGCTGAGTCAACAATTGAGACTGGGCAGTTGAGACTGGGAGTGGTGGCTTGTGCCTATAATCCCAGCACTTAGGAGGCTGTAAACAGGTGGATCACTCTTGAGTCCAATCTAGTAGTGAGACCCTGAACACCCTATAGATCCTTCCCTAAAATACAAAAAAATGAGAAGTCTTTGATCAAAAGGGTTGGAGTCGCCAGTTATTTAGGTATCATCTTTTCCAAATTAATTACTGATAATTCTAGTTGGGATTTTTATTTAGAGCAATAGGTTGCATGAACAGCCTGTGTCTCTTAAGAGAATTCATCTACTAGGACTAAGATATTTGAAGGAGAATAGATGATTTAGCTTTAGGGAGAACTTATTTTGAAGTTCTTTGTTTTATTTTTACAGTACTGGGGATTGAACCCAGGGCTCTATTACAGGTTAGGTAAACATAGTAACATAGTCATTGAGCTACATCTTGAACCCTTCCTCTCTTTTTTTTTTTTCTTTTTTTTTTTTTAATTTATCTATTTGGGATCTACAGGGTCTCACTACACAGATTGGGCTCATAGCGATCCTCATTGTTTTCAGCCACCCAAGCGCTGGGATTACAGGAGCATGCCATCATGCCCAGTTTCTATCACATGTCTTAGCATGCCCCAGGGCACGGAGTCTGGGCTGGCACAGCATACTAGGGATCAAACCCTGGACCCTGTGCTCTGCCTAAGCAGGCACTTTAGTATACTGAGCTATCTGGCCAGCCCTTTTCATGTCTTTTTTTGAAACAAAAATTTACCTATATTGGCTTCAAAATTAAATTCTGGCCACTTCAGCCTTATGACTAGCTGCAACTACAGATGTCCACCATCATGCCTGGTACAGATTTCTTAACAAAAAGTAATAGTGCATTTGATACTTTACAAAAATTATAATGGGGCTGAAAAGTGGTTTTAGCATTTTTAGCACAAAGATAAATACTCAGCTCTTTTGTCTCTTACTAGTCATAAAGCCTCAGTAGATCATAGCCGTTTTCCTGGCAGAAGTGTATGTAGATTTTGAGGCACACTGGTGCTGCTTAAGTGGATAATCTGTTTCTCTTCTCTGACCTTATGGTTAGCTTTCTGGCACTTTTTCAGATCAGCCAACTGATGGTGGTTAAGAATATCCCTAGAAAGGAGAAGGGCAATGACCATTAAGAAACTGAAGAACAGAATAATCTGTATACAAAAAAAACACAGCAATGTTAATTGTGTTAACATAAACACAAAATGTTAATGTTTAAATTAACATTTTTTACTAATTTGGTGACTTGCTGACTTTTGTAATGGTTCAGTGACAATTAAGAGTTGTTATTTTGCTGGTGATTGTAGATCCCAGCACTTTGTGGGGAGGTGAGGCAGGAGGATTGCCACAAGTTCAAGGCCAGCCCGAATCACATAGCAAGACTTCCCTGCAAAAGCTTTTATTTTGTCTGAATTTTTAAAAGAAATAATTTCAGGATAGCTCAGTAGAATAAGCACTTGCCTGGCAAACACAAAGGCTTGGGGCCGGGGAGATGGCTCAGTAGAATAAGTGCAAGCACAAGGGTCTGAGTCCAATCCCTGGTTCTGCCAAAAAAAAAAAAAAAGAAAGAATTTCATTAACAGCTGATAAATTTGCCACAATATAACAGTTGTTAGTTGATGGTAGTATAAACATCTCCACACTTTTTTGGCTTCATTTAGCAGACATTTCCTAGATATTTTTAAGTACAGTGTTAAAACAAGGGGTTATGAGAAATACAGAAATATATTGATTCATTTATTCATCCAACATCTAAGGTGCTAGTTATACCCTTGACTGGATGTAGTCTCTACCTTTAACATGTTCATGATAGCACTATAAATCACTTGTCTCTGCCAGGTAGCTTGAACCACTGGTGTGATACATGCATGACTGTCCCACTTGTGCCACCAGTGGTACAAGCCTCCCAGTAGGACAGTTATGCATGTACTATCAGTGGTTCAAGCAGAGGGATGTGTTAAGACACATTTTGTAAAAGCAGATAGATGCAAATGAAAGCCATTAAATAAATTAGCCAGTATTACTCAGCTAGTAAATAGCAGAGTTAGTATTTAAACTTAGGCATGAGTTGAGCATAGTGGCACACATCTGTTATCCCAGCATATGGGAGGCTGAGGCAGAAGGATCACCATCCATGAGTTGGAAGCCAGCCTAGGGTACATAGTGAGTTCAAGGCCAGCCTGAACTATATAGAGACCCTGTCTAAAAAATAAATTCAGGCATGATTGTGTAAATACATTGGAAACCATTTCACTATGTTTTTTTCCTCCTTTGAGAGGAAATAGTAAGAGGCATGATGAAATTAGTATTTTGGATCAAGAGAACAAGATGGGTAGAGATAAGAACAGAAGAGGTAACAGGTAACACTATATTCAAGAAATAGGAGGGTTTTTTTTTTTTTTAGTATAAGGTATGGGATCTTACATTGGTATGTAGCCATACTAATGAGTTTGAATTTTATTCAGTACAAAGTCACTGAGAGAGTTAAGTGAGATAGTTATATAAAATTTTACAATTTTGACTATATTCTGGTGACACTATAGGCAGGGAAACCAATTAGAAGACAATTACAATAATGTAGACAAAGCAAAACATGGGTGGGGAAAAGCCACAAACAAGCCAAGGGAATGAATTTGACAAGAAAGAAATTAACTGTATGAGGGAAAAAATACCCGCTTTCTGGCTTGACCACTTGTATTAAGGATAGTGCCATTTAAAAAGATTTAAGGCAGGCATGGTAGCTCATGCCTGTAACCCAGCACTCAGGAGCTCACTCAGGAGGAACATAAAAATTCCAGGCCAAGCTTGGCTACACAGTGAGTTACAGCCTGAACTGCATAGCCGCACCCTGTCACAAAACAAACAAACAAAAATACATAGAGAGAGAGAGAAGGCTGAGGTAGGATAATTGTTCTAGCTGAGCCTGGCAGCTTGGTAGGTTCCTATTTCAAAATAAAGATTTATTTGTCTTTTAGAGACAGAGTCTCACTATGAAGTTTAGGCTCACTTTGTAGCGTAGGATGGTTTCAAACTCAGTAATCCTCCTATGTTAGTCTTCAAGTGCTAGGATTACAGATATGTGCCACCACCTCCAGATAAAGGAAAAAAAAATTTGAAAGGCTGTAGTTCGTTGTGAAGGCCCTGAGCTGAGTTCCTGATATTCTCCACTCCTACCCGCCCTTTGGTACTGGGGATTGAACTCATGACCTTACACTTAAGCTTCTGAGCTATCTCCCCAGCCCAGTCCCCTATTAGGAGGGGGTCATATTTAGGGGAAAGGGATAGGTTTAATATTTAGTTTTAGAAGTAAAATGAGTTTACTTTTGGGTAACTCAAGATAGTAAGTAGTTATACATACAGAGTTCAAATAAGTGTTATTTTGTAACACAGATATAAGGTATACATGTAAGAGGAGGTGATTGTGGTTAACCATCCTAATGGAATTCAGTCACTAAAGAAAGTACAGTAGGCTAGGGAGATAGCTCAGCAGCCTAAGCCCCTGCCTGGCAAGTGTAAGGTCCTAAGTTCAATCCACATTACAAAAAAAAAAAGTGCTGTAATTCCTCCCTATCTGCAGAGAGCCACATTTTCTCTAAAGTGGGTGGCTGAAACTATGGGTGGTACTGAACCCTGTGTATACACCCTGTTTTTCCCTATACTTACATAATTACACGTCAGAGAATAATTATAGCAGTATGCTATAATAAGTTAATTTAAAGTTTTATTTCTGGACTTTTTCACTTAATATTTTCTGGCCATAGTTGACTATGGGTAATTGAAATCATTGAAAACAAAGCTATGGGTAAAGGGGAATTGTGAGGTATAATTTTTCTTTCTTTCTTTTTTTTTTTTCAGAACTGGGGATTGAACTCAGGCCCTTGCACTTGCCAGGCAAGCACTTATTCTACTGAGCTATCTCCCCGGCCTTAGACCATAATTTTTCTATCCTTTTGAATCTGGCCTCTTCGGAAATATAAAAACAGTGGTTTCTTTTCTCCAGAAAAATATACAAAAATACAAGTTTATGGAGATTCATATACTGTTTGCACTCCAGGTTAAAATTTTTAGAACAAAGTAAATTAGAGGCCTAGGATGTGGCTCAGAGGTACAATGCTTGTATAGGATGTATGAAGCCCTTGGTTTGATCCCCAGCACTGCAGGGATGGGGGCAGATGCGAGTTTATGCTACACTCTTGAGAATATCAGCATTTAAGGGGCAGCCAGAGACAAACTCGTAAGAGTGGTAGTTGAACAATTGGAACAAATGGTGTTTCAGGGAAGGGGTTAGAATGTTGGGACAAGCCGGGCATGGTGGCGCATGCCTGTAATCCCAGCACTCGGGAGGCTGAGGCAGGAGGATTGTTGTGAGTTCAAGAGCAGCCTGAGCTACAAAGTGAGCTTAAGGCCAGCCTGAACTGCATAATGAGACCCTGTCTCAAAAACAAAACAAAACAAAAAAAAATAATAATAATAATAAAATAAACTTTAAAAAAAAAAAAAGAATGTTGGGACAAGAAAGGCTTTAAAAAGTATCTTATTGGCTTTGGAAGTTAGGTTACTGGTGATTTCAACCAGTTTTAGCTATGAAAGTTTTAAGGTCAGAGCTGTGTTGGAATGGACTGAGACGTAAATAAGTTAGAACATTGAATTTACGTTTTTAGTAATTTACAAAGGAAGGTAAGGAAAAGCAGTAAGTAGTAGGAAAGGATTTTTTTCACAGTGAATTGACAGTAATAAGGCAGAAGTTGAGAAATGGACTAATTGGTAAAGTAACATCCCTGGAAGAATGAAGGAGAGTTACAGAGAGATTGGCTCTGAGATTGGAGGAGACTGCTGGGTGAGACTGGGCTGGATCTGCCTTGTTCTTCGCTCTGTATTTCCAACTCCTAGCATAGTAGTTGACAGAAAAACATATGCTGTAAATATTTACAAGGCTTGGATTGGGGAGAAAAGGGAAAGTAGATGTAGCTTATTTGATAGCAAGGCAGGAAGGAGAAGTTTTGAGGCTAGTGGTTTTAGAGTAGCCATTATGGGATATGAGAGGGAGAAGTGGCCAATAAGGCTTCAAGGAGAGATTGAAGACCAGCTGACATATATAAAGAAAGCAAAGTCTCTGCCCCTGAGTTTATACTCTTTGTTAGGCAACACATTAAAGAAACTATAATGTTTGAGTGAAAATAAACAGTTAAGTGATATAAAATGAGAAAAGCCTCTTCAAATAGATATAATTGAGGACTACTTTGAAATATAGATGGTGCATGGATGAAAGGGTTTAGCAATGAATTGGGTAAGGGAGAATCTATGGAAGAGTGTGCACTAGAAGCTTGATTGCCTCCTGCCACATTAGATTGCAACTCTTCAAGGGATCAGTTCATAAGTTTTGACATTTCATTACAGAATTTATGACCAGAGGAAAATTGATGAGAATGAGAACAACGGGGTCCTGAAGAAATTCTGTCCTCATCACTTGGTAAGATTCATGAAGCCAGCATCTTCTGGCTTCCCCAGCTTACAAGACTGCCAAGAACTTGTTGGTATAGTGGTAAAGCTTGAACTTTAAAGTCAGACACCTAGATTTGAACTCCGGCTTTGCCACTTACCAGCTTTGTGATTTTGGACAGTCACTTCACTTCAGTTTAGCCTCAGTTTTCTCATCAACAAAATAGAACAGTAAGTTCTATTTTGCATCATCATGGTGAGGCTTAATGAGACAGTGTGTATGAAATAGCTAGCACACAGAAGACGACGAAGGGAAAGGTGTAACACTTCTCTGTAGAGGTGATCATGTTACATCAATTATACTCTGTCTGTGTCTGTCTG
The DNA here is from genome assembly GCA_004027165.1 of Ctenomys sociabilis. Lineage (NCBI taxonomy): Eukaryota > Metazoa > Chordata > Mammalia > Rodentia > Ctenomyidae > Ctenomys > Ctenomys sociabilis. Next base: position 48,046 of record PVKA01007431.1, on the reverse strand, counting down.
TCTGAATCTTTGGGAGAAGATACAGGGGAGTTTGAAGGAAAACCTTTTCCTGAAAGTGGTGTAACAAGTGGGGGTGGGGGTGGGGCATCAGTCAGTATCTGCTCCTCATTGCAGGTGAACAGTGAGTCCAAAGCAAACATCACCTGTCTTGTGTACAGCCACGACGGCACAGGTACGTGTGTAGGGCCCGGCTCCTAGGCTGGCGTGCCCCCTCTGTCTGGGGAGCTGCTAAGTCGCTGAGGCACATGCCTTCTGGTGCTCATCACCACTGTGTGGTAGCTCCAAGTGGAGCACCTGGGGAATAGCTGCTGATGGTAAGCACATAGCGGGAGGATGCAGGAGATGACCCGTGGTGCCAGGCACCACGTACAGAATGCTGCAGGTGATTGCTGACACAGCCTATCCTGAACCTTACGCTGCTTGCCTGAGCAAATTCTTACAACTTTGACTCATTCTTGAGTTAATGGACACGATCTTCCTGAGCATTCTGCTATCCCTGGGTTGCAGTGTGCTCCTGCTCTACCCTATTCAACTTCATTTTCTGCTGTTGCAGTTAAGTAAGATGGGTGTTATACTTGGGTATTAGGAGGGGGCACTACTGGCAAGAAGCCCACCCCAAACCTCAGCTCCTAGTCCCTGTGTTTTTCAGCCTTTGCCTTCACTGCTGTGTTCTTGTTCTTGGCAGAGCTCCTGGCCAGTTACAATGATGAAGACATTTACCTCTTCAACTCCTCTCACAGTGATGGGGCCCAATATGTTAAGAGATACAAGGGCCACAGAAATAATGCCACAGGTGAGACTGTCTTCTGGGTTTCTGTGGCCCACACTTGAAGAACCACAGTATCTTCTGTTGTTTATGGGAACTACCTATGCCGCATTGCATAAGAGTAAGCTTGTATCTGTATCTGTAGGGTGGGAGGGCAAAATGTTTTGTTTTTTTTTCTGATGCAGAGGAAATAGTGGTAGTACCTAGCCTAATTTTGTAGTGAAGATTGGCCTTCTTTATATGTCTGTCATTCACAAACTAGAGCACATTGGAGTCATTTGGTAATCTTTTAAAAGTACTGGTGTCAGGGCCACGGAGATGGCTCAGTAGAATAAGTGCTTCCCTGGCAAGTGCAAGGGCCTGAGTTCAGTCCCTGGTTCTGCCAAAAAATAAAAGCAAACAAACAAAAAAAACCAAAAAAGTACTGGTGTCTGGCTCCCACCTTCATGTGCTAGAATTTTAAAGCTTTCCACATGACTGTTACATATATAAAAAGGTGGGGAATCACTGCTGTTTATTGTTACTGCTACTAACAAAGGTCTTTCATAATTTAACTTACAGCAATTAGATAGTTTTACTTTTTCTCTTGAGCTGGTGAGATGAGAAGGATGAAAAAATAAGCAAACAAAAAAAGAGTGTGCAACCATCTATATTGATGGAGATTCCTGAATACTTTTCCTAATTTAAAAAGCTAGAGTCTTGTTATTTGTCCTGGTAGAAAACACAGTTCTTCTTAAAGACAGTTGTAGCTTATGCTTTGTATTAGTCACTTTCTCATTACTGGTATAAAATCCCCAATATTCACACATTAAAGGAAAAGAAGTTTCTTTGCATAGTTTCCAGTGGCATCTCCCCAAGGTCAGCTGACTCCAGGGCAGAAGTGGCAAAGTGGGAGGGCATGGTGGAGGAAAGCTGCTCATTTGGCAGCTAGGAAACAGAGATCCTGAGGAAGACAGGAGGCGTGGATAGGAACATACCCTTCCAGATCCACACCCCCAGTAATCTTCTCCAACCACTGCCTAACAGTACTTGAACTGTTGAATTCATCACTGATGAGTGTAGCTCGTCATGATCCAGTTACCTTCCACACATAAAGTTGGGGGATATTTTATGTCTAAAAACCAAGAGACATTGACAAGGTACCTGTGAATACAATGAAGGATGTTCCGAGGGCATAGCACAGTGCTATCAAGAGTGGGCAGAGCTGGAACAGGTCAGGTTGGGACAGGCAAGGTGTTAAGTTAGGCCTGTGGTTGCTTGCATGTTAGGGTATAAATGAGGCAGTGCACTAAGGCACTGCATATTGCTCTGTCCTTTGGAGCTCTTTGAAGGAGAATATAAATAGTCTCTGGAACTAGTATGATTCTTAGAACTATTACACACTCATAATCTCTTGGTTTGTTTTTATGAAAATGAAAAAAATCATTAGGCTTTTGGCTTACTTTAGAGTTTATGAATAATGAACTTCCCCATGAGATAAACATGTATAGGCCCATTGCCAACCCTCAGGTGGTTCCCTCATTTGTCATTTCAGTAAAAGGTGTCAATTTCTATGGCCCTAAGAGTGAGTTTGTGGTGAGCGGTAGTGACTGCGGGCACATCTTCCTCTGGGAGAAATCATCCTGCCAGATCATTCAGTTCATGGAGGGAGACAAAGGAGGCGTGGTAAGTATGGCTGGCTGGCTCCTTAGCTTTTCAACTCATTAAGGTAGGTTTTGGGAGGGTCACTGAATTTTCACTGGGACTACATGATACTGTATCTTAGGTTGCACTAGCTAACCTAAGAAATAACATAAAGCTGAGCATAATAGCACATGCCCATAATCATAGTTACTAGGATATCCAAATACAGGAGGGTCACAAGTGCAAGACTAGCTTGGACATCATGGCAAGATCTGCATCTTAAAAAAAAAAAAAAAGCAGTGTGATACCTTGGGAATGTTGACATTTTCTTCCTTTTTCTATTTTGCTCTCTTATTGAGAAGAGGAAAGGATTTTAGGGAAGAACTGGCCTGAGTGAGATAACTGATCTCTAAGCATGGATCTGCAGTTCAGGACACACCTCCCTACACAATGTTTTTTTTTTTTTTTTGTGGAACCAGAGATTGAACTCATGCCCTTGTACTTGCCAGGGAAGCGCTTATTCCACTGAGCCATCTCCCTGGCCCTCCCTACATAATGTTAAAAGTTATCTCCATGTCTTATCCCATAAGTAAACTAACCAATGGCCTTGACTGGTTCTAGATGAGCAGATAAAAGCAGAACTTTTTCTCTTTTTTAATTGCGAACATCAGAATGTGGTTGAAATATTAGATAGCAGCTATTCAATATTAAATTTGTGATAATATTTGGTACTTAGGATACACATGTTAAAATAGTGAAGTTCATGCTTTCCAATGGATACAAACATACAGTGCATTTGTGTAGCACTGTATTTTTTCCCTTAAGAGTAGGTGAATATCTGACTATATAACCCATAACTGCCTGCACTTTTGAATTCTACACGCAGCCCCTGTGGAGAGGGCAAGAAAGATTGAGGTGAAGAGTGTTGAGATATATGTAATGAAACACCACCCCTTTTTGAGACCCAGAGTTAAGAAACAGTTCCACAGGTTTCCATGATAGTTTTTATTTTTTTTATTTTTCTTTTTTTTTTGTCTTTTTGAGACAGGGTCTCACTATACAGTTCAGGCTGGCCTTAAGCTCACTTTGTAGCTCAGGCTGGTCTCGAACTCACAACAATCCTCCTGCCTCAGCCTCCCGAGTGCTGGGATTCCATGATAGTTTTTAGACTGTAGAAAATACCAAAGAGGGCCGGTGAGATAGCTCAGCAGACTAAATGCCAGTTTAGGCAAGTGCAGAGACCAGAGTTCAGTCCCTGCCACCACATGCAACACTTGCTCTGCCCCAGGGCACAATGAGACTGGATATGGTGATGCATGCCTGTAATCCCAGCTCTTGGAAGACTGAAAACAGGAGGATCACTGTGAGTGTGAGTTGCATAGTGAGACCCTGTACATTTAAAGAAAAAGAATAGGAAAGAGTCAGTTTGGAAGATTAAATTATAGTGATAACTCAAAATAGGTTACTCAAGACCTATACATTATAACTGCCTGCTTGGGCTCTCTTCTTCATTCCTTCTAAGCTGTGTAGAACTGCAGAGTCTAGCCATAACTTAATGAAATTTACCAGAGTATAGTTATAGAATTTTAAATGGTTCCTTAGAACCAGGATCCTGTTCTTGTGCTTTTCCTGCCCTGCAGCAAGTGTCACAAAGCTCCAGCCTCAGTTCTGTATAATAAAGTGGACTGTTAGAGATCATCCATCTTGTCCAGCTTTCCTAATTCTTGTTTTGTGGTCCTTCATTCCCATTCAACCTTTCAGGGATGTGACTGGGGAATGACATAAAGGGACAACTCCTTAGCCTACCAAGATTACTGTGACACTTTGTCCCATTCCCTGCTTTTCCCCAGCCTGGTTTTCTAAGGCCAGAGCTCTTTTTCTCTGCTTGAGCATTACTGATAGGGTAAGTCCTGGCATTGAGACAGGTCTAGTGATGATCAGATACCCTACCCAAGTTTTCTTTTGGCTCCCTGCAGAGAATATGCACTTTATTCTTTTTCCTCTTATCATTGGCTTTTCCCTTACTCTTAAGTATGAAGTTTTCCTGTGCTTTTCAAAATTTTGCCAACTTGTTGAAACAGAGCTAGCTCATATGTAGGTCTGTAGTAAGGGCTATCAGAAGATGGAAACATGAGTTCAGGTTTGTGTAAGTTCTTAAATATTTTTTGATGTTTCTAGGTCTCTTCATACTCCAGGCGCACTGCCGGGAATCCCAGATAGCGATGGCAGTGAGCCTAAGTGTGAAATGGGATGAGAAAAAGATTGGGCTTTCTGCCTCACTCATAAAAGATCAATTTTCTCCAAGCATTTGTTTATTTGTAAAATGGAAGTCAAAAAAGGTTAAAAGTGTGCAGGTTGGCTTTGTTCTCGGTGCCTGACCCATAGCCTCTCCTCAGCTGCTCTCTGGAGTTTGTAAGCGAGGCAGGGGAAGTTGATGTAGAGAGGATTGAAGGGTTTTTGCCACTTGTCTTAAACTAGAGGGCAGTCTTACAGCTGCCCTTTCCTGTTTGATACTTATCTGACTAAAAGGCCAAAAATGCTTTAGCAGCTAGATCTGGGACTGGCTCTTCCGGTGGGTACGGAAGTCCACTGCCCTGCCTGGGAAGCTCATGTTTCCACATCTGACAGTAGGGGGCATGGTGCTTTGAGAATGAAGGAAGTTGCCTGAGCCTAAAAGGCCTCACAGCTGTAGCTTTTTTTTTTTTTTTTTTTGTAGTTTAGTGAATGTGCTCAGAGAGTGGCTGAAATTGACAGAGCCTTCAGAAGCTGCCCTGTTACTCATTGCTCTTTAGTAGCTCAGTTTACTGTGTTCTTAGGACAGGTGGCAGGATGTTGTCCCTGGGATGTATAGGGCTGTTAAGCACACATTGTCCTCCATTACTCTCTTCAGGTCATCCATTTCTTCCCAGCCCCTGCCTTCCTCTAGTTAGTATTACTGACAGTGTCAGGTGACCATAATTGTCTTCTGATTTTTCTCTGAAGGTTGCATGGCAGCTGCTGCTTCCTTCAGTTTTTAAAAATTTATTTGCCATTTGATAAAAGCCCCTAAGACATTTGTTTTTTGTTTTTTGTTTTTCCCCTCCCAACCTCAGGCAAGTTGGAACTTTAGAATCTGAACTGAATGAGGTCATTTGGACCTCATAGCCTTTTTATAAAACCAGTAATAAACACAGCCAGTCACTAACCTGTGTCTAGGGCAGTGTCTAGGGATGAAGCCGCTCCTGACCAGTACATAGGAAATGATGGGTGCACCTGGTCTCATTCTCAGTCTGCGGCTAGTATTTCCTCTACCTGCAGGTGCCTAAATTTAGCCTAGGCTCAGGATGAGTGGGCTGCCTTTCCAGCCACAGCCCTGATGGAGGGTAATTGTTTGGCTCAAGGTAAGTAGTCGTTTGTAAATCACCTCCCACATACCCCTGATCCTATGCTTTACTTTTCTCCCAATCAGGTAAACTGTCTTGAGCCCCACCCTCACCTGCCTGTGCTGGCAACCAGTGGCCTAGACCATGATGTGAAGATCTGGGCACCGACAGCTGAAACTTCCACTGAACTGACAGGGTTAAAGGATGTAAGTGGGTGGCTGAAGGTCTTCTCTTTCTACTTACCCACACACTGTTAGGATTCTTTATTGTAATAGGAAGGGATAACTTGCTATCGAGTTTTTCAGTGGTATTACTCTCACATTTGCCTCTACATTTTTGCTGCTGCCTTTAAAGAATTGGGGTGAGGTCTGCTTTGACATCCCTCTAGTTGGTCCTTGAATAAGGGTCAGAGAACATCTTCAAGAAGAATTCTACATTGAAGCATCCCATCTTTGTAGTGGCAAGACTAGGCATCCTTTTCTAAACTAATCTAGTTCCATGTCAGCTTAATATCACTCAGGGAAAGATTTTATTGGGATAGAACTCTAGCTTTCTTGATTGGGTTGAGGGTCCATATTCATTGCCACTCCTGTCCCCAACTCTTTGGGTTCCAGGTGATTAAGAAGAACAAGCGAGAGCGTGATGAAGATAGTTTGCACCACACTGACCTGTTTGATAGCCATATGCTCTGGTTCCTCATGCATCACCTGAGACAGAGACGCCATCACCGGGTAAGCTGGGGTTGGATGTGAACTCCCCAAGGCAGTGACCCACTTAAGAGAGGTAAAGGCTTCTGTGCACCTGTCCTTATAGTTTAAGGAAGAATCACGTGGTCTTGGTTGGGTTTCCCATCCTTTGTCCCTATCCCCATCAGAACTACCAGCTGAAAGGCATCAGATCCTCTGTTGCAATACATGCAGAGAGCTATCTTCATAAAGTTAATAGCAGAAGGGAGGGGAGGAATTGAGGAAGAACCTGTCCGTCTAAGGGTCATCCTTTTGTGCTTACTGTCATGCTGTAAGAAGTGAGGGTAGGGCTTGGCAAGCTGGCAGGTGGCATATTGTTGCTTGTTGAAAATTTTCACCAGACCCATTCTTTGTATTGTCTGTGGCTGCCTTCATGGTACAATGACAGTTTAATGTTTGCAGCAGAGATCAGAGACTTTATGGTCTACAAGCCTGAAATACCTACTTATCTGGCCTTTTCAGAAAAATTCTGATTCTTGGCCTAGCTAACACCTAACAGGCTTGTCTTTTTTTCAGGAAAGTTACTAATAAGGCTTTCCCATCCCACAGCGCTGGAGAGAACCTGGGGTTGGGGCCACAGATGCGGACTCTGATGAATCTCCCAGCTCCTCAGACACTTCGGACGAGGAGGAAGGCCCAGACCGGGTCCAGTGCATGCCATCCTGAGGCCTCCTGCTTAGGAGGGGCGGGCTGGGGCTGCCAACCCAATCCTGCCTGGGCACCCCTTTCCTGTCCCAGGCCCTTGCATTCAACAGAAACGCACTTTGGACCTTTTGTTTAGATAAAAGAAAGACATCCCAGGAAGACAGACCAGAGAGAAATGAACCAACAAAGAGCACCTAGGAGTGGGACTTGAACCCTGGAATGGGGTTTGTGGTGAGATGCAAAGGACTCAGCAGAAATTGCCTCTCCCTGAAGCCTTTTTTCTGGGGGAGAGGGAGCCTATTTTGTTAATTGGTTTAAGATAGGGAATGGGGCTTCTTTCTCTTTATAATCTCCCTTGTTTCTTTTGCAGGGGGTGTGGGGGGAATAACCAGTTTTTCAGTACCAAGGGGCCAGAGTGGAGAGTATTCTCACTCTCTTTGGTTTAGGCTTTTTTTTTTTTTTTTTTTTGCTTTTAAAAGTCTATGACAGTTTCATTGGTTCCCCCCACACACACACCAGCAACCCATCCGAGGATCCTGTTTTTCTGAGAAGTCCTTAAGCCCCTAACCATCCCGCACACTTTCTGTCCTCTCCACTTCATTTTCTGTACTTACCACAGTGTTTTGCACTTGACTATGTATCCTTCACGCTTCTCTCATCCTATCAGCCTCTACCTAGGGCTGGTGAGAGATAGAGGAGGTGGAGGGGGGCAGGGTAGAGGAAAAATAGGAAGGATGTTACCTCTTATGTTATTTTTTTAAAAATTTATTTGGTGGCAGCAATCTCCCTGTCCCTATCACTGTTAGAGGCCTAATTTTATATCTATAAATATATTAAAAGCAAGTCAAACTTGGATGCACAAGTAAAAATTATTGTCAAAGTTTAAATACCTATATATTCTCTATGAATGCAATAAAGGGACTTAAAGGAAGAGCAAGTGTACTGATGCAGAAGTCACACCTGGGGTCACCTTCCCCTTCACAAATGGCCAGTAGAGTGGGGCTTACACTTAGGTGTTAGGAGGCTCAAGAATGGAAGAATCCTTATTTCTGCCCTTCACTGTCTTAGTGGAGGAATTTGGAAAAAAAAGAAATTCAACCATCTCAGATCTCCTACCTCTCCTTCAGTCTTGTGGGAAGCTCCCAGGATGGCTGTTCCAGCCAAAGGCTGGCCTATCTAAAGCACTTCAGGAAGGACACTGCCACAACAGACTCTCCTAGTACCATGAGTACACATTCATTGACTGTTAGCTGCTTGATTTTTAAAAAAGCCATCCAGTTCTCTGCACTAGCACCTTTCCTAATGAAAGGCCAAAAGGAAGAACTTCCTGGGTTTGGCTTTATGCTAGTCAACCTCTTGATATCTTGAGATTTTAGACATGTCAGTAACTTAAGGATTAATTCTGGTGGCTGGGGCTTGAACAGCTGTTTTCATTACTGGTCAGTGAGTTTGAAAGTCCCAGTTGAATTTTTGCTTTTAAATACTCTTGCTGCTATTTCTTTGCCCCCAACTTCCACAAGATCCAATCAGGAATTTTACATCCTGGGAAAGTTGGACTCTACTAACCCAGGCCAAGAAGGAGGGGGAAAGAGTAAGAAAATGGTGTTCCCAGACACTCCTTCCTTCTGCCCCTTTTCCTAGCAGCTCTCAGACCAGATGTTAGTTACTGCACTTCATCCCAAGGTAGGGAATGTGTAGTGATTAAGTGGCCTGTGTCCCTCTGACGAGTAGAGTGATAAAGCAAGCTGAAAATCATGCACTCTGGAATTTATTGTACTTTCTCAGTAAAGCTTTCCCCCACCCTGACTGCTGCTGTGTGATATGTGATCCATTCATTTATGACAGACTTTTTTATTCCTTCCAATACAGGTGTTTGGCTCTGCCCGCTCCCTCTGGTGATTTAACATTTTAAGTTCAGTCTGGGATCATCCTGTTTTCAGCTTTCAGCTAGACAGAGACAGTTGTAAGTGAAATAGCCCCTATTTATCATAGGAGATCAGGACTAAGTGGGGGTACTATTTAGGGTATTTTCTGAGTCTCTATTACAGGCTGCAATGAAGGATTAGGATAAGTACTCTTTCCCCCACCCTTTCTGGATATTCAAAGCCTCTAAACTGGTAGATCACAGAAATTCTAGAATCAATCAGGTACAGTACAATCAGTCACCTTTATTCTGGGGTTAGAACAAGGCTGTGCATACTGCAGACAGAGGAGCACAGGACAGGGGCAGCCTCACAGCAGTACAGAGTGGGAGGGCAGGTTAGTCATTTTAGATTAATTTTGCCTTACGGAGAGAAATATTAGACTGCTGAAAATAACCCTGTCTCTCTTCTCCCATTTCTTCCATGAGGAAAACTCCTTATTCTCTCTTATTCCTGCTCTCACATAACACCCCAGATGGAAGGACAGTTCTTCCTCATTCTTGCACCCCATTTATATGTATCTCTTAAGGGAGAAGCCAGACAGCTAGTGAAACTCGGGAAGGTCCTTTAAGGCAAAATAGTGGAGTTCTCAAGGTTAATGTGTTTAAGGCAGGTGTCCACAGCAGTGGCCAGAGGGGATAGGCACGACGGCTGGGCTAGGAGTTGGTGATCCTTGCTTTTTTTTTTTTTCCATCTTTGAGACAGGGTCTCGCTATGCACTTCAGGCTGATCTTGAGCACTTTGTAGCCCAGGCTGGTCTGACTCACATCAGTTCTCCTGCCTCAACCTCCCAAGTGCTGGGATTTCAGACATGAGCCACCATACCCGGTCTCAAGGGTGCTTTCTAACCAGTCTGGCTTCCCTCTTCAACAGCAACCCCCTCAATCAGGTTTTATTCCCACAATCTTGTAACTCCTAGCTTCAGCTTTCTCTAGTCTCTGAATCAGCATGTAAGTTTAATGTTACGTGTTTTTTTGTTTTTGAAGGCTTTCTTCTCTGGAGTATGTTGCAGTTTGAGACTCTACCACTCCTTTCGTTGTGGCATTCCCTCCCACCCCACTGTGGCCTAGACAGTGTTAATGCTAGACACCACAAAAAAATGGGCAGACATGGCAGTGCGGGTTTAATATACATATATGTAGAATATATATGTACACACAGTTAGCACGGTCAGGGTGGGGAAGGGTGTCTTGGGACAGGCAGGAGGCTGGGGTCACTCACTGTACTCTAATGATTTGGCTAGGAGGCGTCCACAAGCCCAAGAGAGGCTAGGGTATCAAGTGAGAAGGGTTAGCAAGTCCCCTCCTGGATTGAACTGGGATGGGGATCAGTGCAAAGGAAAACACTGTAGTTAACTTTACTTATTTCTGGCTTGAATGTCCCAGACTAAGCAAAGAGAAGGTTGCCTCTAACATTCACACGGGAAACCTGTGGTGGAGGCAGTTTGAGGTTAAAATCTATGGATTTCATTTCTTCATCTCCCTAGGTTCAGGATCAGTATATGCAACAGTCTGAATGGGACAATAAAGGTGTGGAAAAGGGCCCCTTGGCCTGTGTCCCTAGTTCAGGCTCAGTGGTGCGTATTCCCAGCATCGTACAGGGTGGGGAGGGATCAAATGCTGGCTGCTCCATAGGATTTGATCTTTGGGACCAGGAAAGGATCCAGTGCACTGCTTTCATACCTATCCTATGCCCACAAGAAGGGCATGAAAAGGGACCTGCTGGCACCAAGGTGCCCCGACCTGAGGGAGGAGCAGCAGGAAACAACTCCAGACAGTCCATCAGAGGGGCACAAATACTGAACTCTGGCTTTTCTTTGCCCCTTTCATGTAAGGACTAGTGGACTTTTCACCTTCCCTCCCACTGCTTTTCCTTTTATCTACCCACATCTCCCATACGTGACCTCCACCTCTGCTCCTCAATGTAGGAAAATGCTTGTCTTTTCTGCTTGACAACTTTAAAGACGTGAGGGGAGAGTGGAGGAGAGGGAAATAGGAATGTGCCAATTTCTATTTGTGTAGAAATAGCCCCCATCTTTCCCCCTAGGGTAGGGAAACTTAAACCCCCTGTATCCCCTGATCCCCATCCCCTCATGAGGAGGAGGAACTAGATGAGTTAGACATATAAGACAGACAGCCAGGGCGTGCGCACACGCACACACACGCGCACAGTAAGGGGGTTAGGACCAGGTTAGTAAGTGGGTACATGGGGGTTGCCCTTGCCCCTCCTGTGGAGGATGGGAAAGGGAGTGGTCCGATGAAGGTCCAACCTTCCTCTTCTTCCTCCCTTTTGCTCAGGCTTTCTTCGGTGGAGGAGCCAATTTGATGATCTCTTCCTCAGAGGGCTGCCGGATAATGTCTGGGGGCAAAAAGGGATGTGTCCAGGGATGAAAGTTATGGGAGATGATATACCTGATACCCCCGGGCATCAACCTCCTCTCTTCCAAAATGCATGTACACCAAGGATAATCAAGGGGAAGGGGCAGCATGAAACTACGCTGAAGCCCTGGCCTCTCACCTTTGTACTTCTTGGCACTGGGGATACGGGTTAGCTTGGTGTCCAGCTCATCCTCTTCTGAGATCTTCAGCACACGGGTTCTGTAGTCAACCACCATAGTGAGCAGGTCAGGACGGCGGGAAATCTCAAAGATATGCTCAATGTAGGAGAGGTTGTCTGGAAAGAGGCAGGACACTGGGTCAGACCTGGGCTATAGAGGGCAGGTCCCCTGTTCTTGTTTTATTTTTAGCACTGGTGATCAAACTTGGCAGGCAGGTGTTTAAGCCGCTAAGCTATATCCCTGGCCCTAGGTTACCCCATTCTACCAGACCAATGTTTGGGAACCACGCCTGAGTTGTTTACATTACTAGAAGGGGTAACAATAGAAGAGGGACTACTAGGTCAGGAAAAGATAGCTGAGGCACCCTGCTACAGTACTGTTGCAGGAAAACTGGTCCACATAACCCACACCACACCCTGTCCCTTTTCTACTTTTCCCTCCAACTAAAAATCAGAAAGAATCTTCAGACAGCACATGTGCAATGGCAAGGGGGATACCTCTAGACAATCTAGAAAAAGGCACGGCTGTAACTACAAAGTTGTCCATGGCTTGCTCTACCAAGAGATGACAGATGCCCTTAGACCTGCTGCTGTGGCTCCTACCCTGACTGTTGCTACAGTCTTAACTACAGTATCTTTTCATTGACCTTTCCTTCCTGTTACCCACTCTACAGTCATGTAGAAGGACCCTGAAGTCACTCACCTTTCCCAAGGCCTTCTGGAACAGTCTTCCCAGCTATTTGTAAAATACCTAATGTCCCCATCAAGCTAAGCAGGACTCAGCTTTTCAAACACACCACAAACCCCCACCTCTGTGACTTTATTTTTTGCTTAGCAGGCCCTTCTTTGGAGCCTGACTTAGAAATACCACTTGGCTTTCAGAGCTATCTTAAATCTTCATTCTTCTTTAAAGCCCCAAGCTGTGGTAGACTACTCTAATCCTAGTCCCTTGACCCCTGCCTCCAGCAAAACTGTCTTAAAAGTAAGAAAATATTAGAACTTGGGCTTTCATTTTAAATTTTGCTGCTTCTAAATCCTATTTTGTGTCTTCATATATGTGGTAACACAGTATTTAAACTTTTTTACTGACAAGGGACATGATGAACAGTGTAAATTCTATGCTAGAGTGCCTTGCACACCTCATTACACATCCCTTACTCTGCCTCAGCATACAGGTGCACTCTGTCTGTGATTCTCTCTGCTGAAAAAAATCGGGCCCCTCCCCCACCTTTGTCCAGCTTGTTGTGGCTCTCCAAGAAGCTAAACCAGGCACTGCCTGTGGTGATCTCCTCACTCTTCTCACTGGGGATGTCCTCCTTACAGGCTGACTTGAGCTGTTCCAGGTCTTCAAGTGTGATGTTGTTGGTCAGGTCCTGGAGGAGAGTCCCGTACTCGGCCATGACTTGGGTTAGGAAGCAAGAAAGGAGGGGAGTTTGAATTTAGTGTACAGGTCCTGGTTCATTCACACCACCCACCTCCCCCTCTAGGGCATAGCACTGGAGGGAGTAAGGGGCCTAGGCTAGGCAGTGGGGATACACAGGAAGAAAGCCAGGAGCCAAGTTGGAGCCTAGAGTGACAAGTTGTAACCCCCCCCACTATGTTTTTCTCCCCCCTCAACAGTAACCCTGACAACAGCTCCCTTGACTGAGGAGGCGGTTACCATGGCAACCTGCTCCCTACTTTCTCACCCGCTGTTTGCAAGTCCCCTCCAGAATCACCCCACCCACCTGCAACCCCTCCCCCTGTCAGGAAAAAAAAACACTCAAAAACAACCAGAGGTTTACAGTGGCAGTGAGAAGCACGAAAGGAGCTGGAGGGATTGGTTGATGCTCACGTGTCCTAGCTTCCATTCTTCAGAAGCAGATGGGTCCCTCAAGTCCACTCTTACCATCCCACCCGGGGACTCATTTTGGATCGGTGCCTACTTGCTTGGTCTGCTGGTTCCCTGGCCCTCTCTATGCTTAAGCCCTTTATTAAGTCATTAGGGCTTGGGGTGGGAGAAGCAATGGCCAACCCCCACTTTTGTAGAGCCCATTTTTCTCTCTCGATGGTTAGTGGGCCTCTAATCAGCCCTGTCTCCTAGCCTTTGTGCTGCGCCTGCAGCCCCCGCGCCCAAGAATACCAAGCGGCTGGCTCTGGCCCCCTGCCCAGTTCCCAGGCTGGCTGGGGCGGGGGAGGGGAGTTTAGATGCAGCTTTGGGCGAGTGGCAGGAAGGGAACTGCCATCCCTTCCTTCAACATCCTGTTGGTGCTACCTTCAGCATGGGCTCTCACCTAGGCCTTCACTCCATCCTTTCATGATGCTTAGGTTGAGAAGGTAAGGAACATTTATTTGAGGCTTCCCTCTGCTAAAATAGGAACTGTGGCTAAGACAGGAAGAAAGGTCAGACCTTATAATGAACTTTGTGTAGACTGAATAAAATATGAAACTAGCAGTGAGCTTAAAATAGGACTTATTTTCTATAATTATATATAGTACATCAAGCATTAACTGTAAATCATGTCATAAACACTAGTTAGACAAACGTATGGAGCCACATGAGGCTGCCTGCACATCACCCCAACATTGGGCTGCAAACGTTTCAGACCAAAGGGAACATGTTGACACCTTTACTTCCTGTAGTTCAGGACTCCTACAAAGGGAACTGAGACAGGCAAAGCATCACACAGTAAGAGGTGTGGACCCAGAAGTTCCCATTCCCAGCCCCCTACCTGGATCAGAACAAACAAGTCTCCCTTGGTGGCAGGCACCGTGACACACACAGACAATGAGCCAGACAGCAGGACTTGCAGGGCCTCCACAAGAAGCAGGCATTCACAGGCATGTTCATCTTGCACACCCAGGTGCAAACAGAAGGGCCCAGTGGAGGCCCTGGGGGGCGGGCCAGGAACAATGCTCTCTGACTGTCAGCACCAAGAACCATCTCCGCTTTGAAATCTAGGTCACAGCAGCAGGCTCTGGAGCCCAACCCCGCCTCTACTAATAATCCAAGGACAGGAAAGAGGGAATGTGATGGGGGCATGATAAGAAAGGGGTCCAGAGATGAGAATGAGGGAAAGCTGGAGGTGGAAAGCCAGCACAGGAAAGACAGATTCTGTCCCAGTGAGGAGACTGGGGGCTGGCCAGCACTCAACTAGAGAAGTGAACAGAATTGAGGGTCATAGTGACTGCCTCACTTTTACATAGAAGAGTAAATATGAGAAATCCTGGGGGGAGGGAAGCTGTATGTATAGATCTCTTGGGAGGAGTTGAGATTAAGGGCTCTGAATCTAAAACATCTACAGGGGAAGTGGGTGGAAAGGGATTAACGTGTGTAACACACCAACCACAGACAGGGACACAAGCAGGCCTCAAGAGAAAGGAGGGTAGGAATATTAATGTGGCTGGGGGAGAGGTGTGTCTTCAGGATCCTATGTATGGATCCTGCTCCCTGGCTGTGTACAGGTGTGTGGAGGAGGCAGTGGGCGTGTTTGGATGTTCTGGTAGTGGAGGTGCATGCTACTGTGCCAGGCTGGATATGGGGTTGTGGGTGCACCAGCTGTGAGTGTGTAGGATGTATGTTTGTATGTGTCTGCACTGGCTGACGGTGTGTGTAAAAAGGTACACAACCACAGGCTCACAAGGCAGAGGGTGAGGTGAGCATGACTGTACAGAAGGGAGGGCCAGTGCTGGTGTTGGGAAAGGGAATGAGACCGAGGCTACAGAGGGGCGGGAGAGGGGGAGTGCATGGAGCCCACAGTCCAGGGCTGCAGCCTCAGCTCCAATGTTACCATAGCAACCTCAGTTCAGGGTGCCCCCCCAGTCATCCGGACAATAACATCACTGGATGGGAGGAGTGCAGGGAGTGGTAAGGATAGATAGAATAGGGATAGGTCCCCTGAGGAAGCCAGGAAAGGCAAAGTTACCTCCTGCCTTGCTCATGCCCAGGTGTTCGGGCAGAGGCCGGGGCAGGGGATTGGGGGGGAACTTCTGAGTGCAGGGAGGTAGAGTGTCCTTTCTGAGGCTCACAAGTCTCACTGATCAACTGTTCTCCAGCTGGTCTGGTGGGGCCTAGCACAGCATGGCTCCTTTATCCTCCATGTCACTTTCCTCATCAGAGATTAGAATTCCTCAGGACCTGTAGAGAAGTCGTCTGCCCTCCTGGCTCTGAAAGCTGGTCCTGATCTCTGAAGCAACTCAGAGGGCTGTCCAGAGAACACCCGGCGGCAGCAGCAGCCTGGGCGGAGCCCATTCTTGGGACAGGATACCAGGCAGGAACTGGGAACCAGAGCCGAGGTTGGCAGGAAGTCAGTCCCCTTCCCTCCCGGCTCATTCTGCAAGCTGCTCACTGCTTCCTCACACCTTCCTTCCTCTCCTAAGTTGGCCCAAAGGGAAGCCCTCACAAGACTGCAACCCACTGAGGACGCTGGGGAGAGCGGTGGGCTAGGTAGGGGTCCCTACATACTGACCTTTTGGGGCAGAAGTTGGGAAGATGGCAGGTGATGCTATGTGGACACTGGGGAAGGAAGAGGCAGGCCCAGGGTGCCTTGAGAAGTCTGGAAGCCTAGCAAGGGGAATACACAGAGCACACAGCATAACCACCTGTGGTGGAGGAGGTGGTGGCAGCCAGCGAATGCATTCGCCATCGCCATCACCTCACAGTAGATTAGTATTTGCTTCCCAATCTCAGTAAACCTGAGAAGGAAACCCGAGGATTAGGAGCTGCTCGCTGCCCCTCTTCCCTCACATCTGCAGCAGCTGCCTCAATTGAGGGGAGGGGCCATTCCACACAGCTGCAAGGGCCCAGACACCCCTGCAAGGGCAGCAGGGGCCTCTGGGGCACTCAAATCTGTGTCTTGTTGACTGAAGTTGGAGGAAGTAATCAAGGACAAGCAGAGGGGTGGGAAGGGAGAGAGCAGGGTTTTAGCTGTCCTATTTAATTTAAATCGTATCCTAAATCATATCTGGGCCCCAAATTGAAGCAGTTCTGTAAATTCATTTCCTTTAATATCATAATTGATTTCTTTCTCAAGCTTCTACCCAGCTTGGTGGGGGCAGGGTATCTTTATTCCTATAAAGGAAGGAAGGAAAATGTTCTTAGGCCACAGGGTCAGCCTGGGATGGAGTAAGGTAAAGCAGGCCATCTGGGCCTCAGAATGTTCAGGAAGCAAAACAACCCCTGGGCATGGGGGCAGAGGCTTAGCCTAGCAGAAGGACCAGGTCCATGCAGAGGGCAGCAGGAGATGGCTGGCACTGGGTCAAGCAGGGCAGAGGAAAGCTGCTTTGTGCCGGGGAAGAGGTCGGGCCCAGGATGCTCCCTGGCCCATCTGCGCTCATCTGATGTGACACAGCCTGTTTGTATTCTCTTGTGTCTCAGCCATGTCTCTCTGGTCTTTTTTTCCTTCTTTCCTTTTAAGGGACACTCATCCCTTTCTCATTTTTTATTCACCTGTCTCATTGGGTAGTAGCTACGAACACTTAGGACTCTGGGATTCTGTGACCCTGTCCCCATCTCAGTACTCAGAGCTACCATTAGGAGTGAGCAAACCTCAGGGCCTGAGGATGCAGTGGCTGGCTGTCGGTGGAGATGGCCATCTTAACAGTGTAGGTGAGGATGTGAGAGAGTGCTGCCATGTGACTCTGCGGCCCTCTTCATGTTTGACAACATATGCACACATAGTGGGGGCAGGTGTCACGAAAGTAAGGAGTGGGCTGGGGAAATGGCTCAGTGAAATAAGTGCTTCCCTGGCAAGTGCAAGGGTCTGAGTTCAAACCCCAGTTCTGCCAAAAAAGTAAGGAGAGACCCACAGAAGCTGGCAGCCTAGGGCACACCAGCAGGCTCCTCAAAGGGAGTGTTTACCCACTGAAGCACGAGCAATTAATGCTAATTTGTCTGACAACCAGAAGCCAGACACAACCTGGACTAAGTAGACTCGTGCAACACGCTCCTCCTAACTCCCTGCTTCCATCCTTCCTCATCTCTGTGCCTTCCTAGTCCACTCTGCATCCTCTGGCCATCTCTGTCTCTCACTTCCTCCATTTCCATGGTTCCCTGGCACTGGCTCTGTCCGCTGGCTCTGTCCCTTTCTCCATGTCTGTCTCTTCACATTCCTCTCATTTTCTCTCTTCCTCCGACTTGAGCTTCATTGTTGGCTGACTCATACTCATTCTTTCTCTCCCTCTCCCTTCTCCTCTCCTCGCTTGGCTACTCTGAAGCCCAGAAGCTGGCCCCTCCCAGCACACTAAGCTCTAACTGGACCTGCAGGAAAGGCCACAAGCAGGATCCACTCTCCTCACCCAGCTAAGCGTAGTCAAGCTCCTGTCTCCTTGTCCTGGAAGCGTGACACAGGATTTTAAAGCTGCCCAGGAAATCAGAGTGGACATGGGGACAAGGAACCATTGTGTCTACCACTCAGCTATCTCTCAGACAGGTCTCTGAGCCCAAAGTCCAGGAGACTCCACATGGGTGGCAGTGGGTTGTGAGCAGCTGGATGTGTAGTGCCTGGCAGTTGTGATGTGTTCGAGACGGTGTATGTAAGAGTCACATGGGTGTGTGTCACAGTATGTGCTGGCTGTCTCTTACAGGTGTGCTTGTGCTGTGTCAGTTTGACACGGATTCAGTGGGATTAATTAGGGGTTTTACGTTAGAGACATTATTCCTCTACACCCTCAGCTCCTTCCTCCTCCCTCCCCGCAGCTCTCACTGATCCCACCTCTCCCCCAGGTGCAGCAAGCAGCCCGGAGTGCGGGCACATGGTGACAGCAGCCAGCCAGCGGGGGCGAGGCCGGGGCCGGGGTCAGGGCCAGGGCAAGGGCCAGGGCCGGGGCCAGGGCCGGACCAGGACCAGGACCAGGACCAGGACCAGGACCAGGACCAGGACCAGGACCAGGACCAGGGCGGGAGGGAGGGCCCTAGCTGGCCGGCTGAGCCGGCTGGGCGGGAAGCAAGCTGCATCCTGATCCTCAGGCCCCGATGCGATCCCCAAGTCGCCCGCTGAGCGTGTAAGGGCTGGTGGAAGCCACCCACCTCCGGTGAGGTGTGCGCTGCTCTCGGCACCTCAGAGACAACCCCAGGGGACCGGCCCAGAGCGGACTGGTGGAATCCTCACGATTCCCTTTGCACCCCCCCTCCCCCCGCTTCCCGATCCCCACCCCTCCAAGCCTACACCCTACATCAGTCCCTTCCCCAAGACACGTCTCCCTTCCTCCCTTCTCACCGCCTCCGGAGCGGAGTGCTCAGGGCGCGGGCACGCCTGGTCCCGGTTCCCGAGCAGCGTCCGGAGCCTCCTCCTCTGCTTCTGCCGCCGCCGCCTCTTCCGCTCGCAGAGCCGAGCTCGAGCCCAGCGCCGCCTCACCCCACCCGGCTGGCCGGTGATGTCAGAGCCGGGGAGGGGCGGGGGGCGGAGAGGGAGAGAAGAGGGAGGGGAGGGGGCGGGACGGAGGGGCTTGGGTTTTGGAAGGCTCCTAGGATGGGGACCGAGTAGGTCTGAGGTAGGGAAGGGGGACGCTTCCTCCCCTTAACTGCGAAACAAGTTTTAGATTTAGTTCTTTGCCAATGGGACACTTCCTCCCCTTCTGACCTTTGGATGACCGTAGTGGCTGGAATCCCAGGGAGACAGAGTAAATTTGGGTTTAGGGATTCAGAAGGCCTTGGCATTTGAATTCTCTTAACTACTTGCTTTGGTATTTGGGGAGAACTTGCCTAGCTGGATCAGGCAGTGGTAGTAAGGAATCAGGCTTGTCTACACTGGGATGGAGGTAGGGCCAGGGGCCAGTGGAGCCACGGCCTGACGAGCTGCCAAGAAAGCCTCTAGTGCCACTCTTACCTTTCCCCAACATACCCCTCTATGATGTAATTTTATTTTCTCGGGAGAAAAAGAGCAGCAGTGAGCTCAATATGCAAATATAGACAACTAACAAAGACACACTTAGCTCCATCTCCTAGCTCTGCCCCTCTGCCCAAGGCCAGCCACTATCACTTCCCCTCTGCCTCTGGGACTTTCTCAGCAGGCTGAAAGAGGAAAGAGAGAATTGGGGAAGTATGCACATTCACCCCAGCTCCATCCTAATGGGTCTCCCCTCAACCCTGGCAGGATCTGGCCCAGGAGGTGTGTGAGCACCAGAGCACGCATCCCCATCTTTCTGTCCAGAAGTCCCGGGTGAGGCCCCCTTTCTTGGGTCTACACTACCCCTAGGAGCACCTCAGGTTCCTGCTCTTTTGCTTTTCACAGGCTCTCTCTTGGTTCTTCCTTTCCCATTGCATGCCCTGCCACGGTCCCTTTCAGAGTCACAGACACACGTAGAACTCACCTTTGTGTGTCTCATTTGCTCTATGTTGTTGTAAGGTTAAAACTTAGTTCATTGATTCATCTTCAAGATGAAAAGAAACTACAAGACTTATCCACAGACATATTGTATTTATGTGAAATACAACAGGCAACCAGACAAGTCTCGTCTTTTATTTATTTATTTATTTATTTATTTATTTTTTTTCTGGAAGCGGGGATTGAATTCAGGGCCTTGTGCTTGCCAGGCAAGTGCTTATTCTACTAAGCCATCTCCCTGGCCCCACAAGGCTCATCTTTTATCACTCTTTCCTTATGGAAATTGTGCCCATCAGCCTCAGTATCCTTACCAGGAAGATGGCACTACCAAGGCCTATCTTATACAGTCCTGAGAGTCAGAAATAGTACGTCTCTAGAGGCTGAGGCTCACATGAGTGCTTTTTTGTTTTTTTTTTTTTAAAAAAAAGAGCTATTATTTAGTTCAGGATCTTTTGCAGCTCTATGCTACAGAGTAAGCGTCATAATATTTTTATAATATTAGCCTAGTTTCCATTCTTACTTATTAAACATTTATTAAATAGGTATGAGTCGGATGAATACATTGTTTCTATTCTCCATACTCCTGCCAACTTCGCTAAGAACACTTCCTGGATTTGTCTGTGAAGAATGAAAACTTCTCTAACCTCAGGTCACTTGGCAATACCTGTACACCTGCTGCATGAAAAATATAGTGTGTGTTGTACATGGGTTTGTTTGACAGTTGAGTCCGCCCTGCTCTCAGTTCCTCTGTGCTTACCCCAGCCTATTTTGGTCCTTTTTGGAGAGATGGTGGGTTCTTTCCGCAAAGAACTCCAATAGTGCCAGGGTCCCCAGGAGGCCCCCACCATGTGCTCAGAAGTCCACATGTCTCTACTCCCAGGGCCACCCCTTGGGTCCAGCTTCTTCCACCACCGCCCCCCCTTCTGATGATTGTAACAGTCCCTGGTTAGGAGCCAAGTTCCTCCCCCATTCTCTCTGTCCTCTTTCCTCCCCAATGCCATCTTGATTATCATTGCTACCAAATGAAAATTTTGCTCTTCCTCCCCAGCTCACAGAATTAAGCTCAAAGCCTTCTGCCACCAGCCCCTCTGTGTTTACTCAAATCTCACATCCACAGCTTGAATATTTCTCCCCTTGTCTCTACAGTCCCCATGCCCCCACTAAGACAAATACATCCTACCAGTGCTGCTGATGTTTCCAGGAACTAAAATGCTCCCTTCTCAACTCCTTTGTCTCCAATCAAATCCCATTCTTTAATTTAAGGCCTAGAAAAGACTCATTTCCTTTATGAAGTCATCAGGCTCACTCTGCTCTCTCTTCTGAGCCCATCCTGTTTTTTCATTTGTTCCTTCTTTTAACTATAACATTCAGAACTTTTTATGAACCAGGCCCTGTGAAAATAAAGAGAAAGCCAGGATTGCCACCCTCACAGGGTAGCAGTTTAGTGGGGAGCATAGACACGTGAATGATAGAACATGCTGAGTGTGGGGATGCAAGTGCAGGGGGTCCCCAGGGGAGAGGTGGCCTCCGAGAGGGCCCTGCTGAGGAAGCGTACTTGGGGATCAGTCTTGATGTTCAAACAAGAGCTACAGGGAGGGTGCGATCAAGCAGCATATAATCACTTAATCACACATTGCTTTGTATTTTTCTTCAATTGTTTAGTACGCCTCTTTGACTTCTCAGTGTGGCTAATCAGCTGAAGAGCAGGGACAGGCCTGGCACTCTCTGTTCTTCCAGAGCCCCACAGCAGCACTGGACAAACACCATGTGTTCAGAAAAGGCTTATTGACTTGAAGCTGATAAATAATCCTGGTTCCTCTGGGCCAACTGCCTGGAGAGAGCCCCGCCCCCTGCATCTTGGTCCCCAAACTCATTCCTAACAAGGCACCCAACCCGGAAGCTCCTATTTGTCCTCTGGTCACCTCCCTTGTGCCATAGGGGTGAGACTTTATCTACAGACACTTGCTCATGCTGCCCCAGATCTCTTTATTGAGGACTTGCATTTGACCCAAATACATTAGCAAGAAGTGGCTGAGATACAGCCTCAAACACAGTACCCTTCCTTCCTCCTGGCCAGGGACAGGACCATCAGAAGAACATAGGATTTGAGAGACTGGGGGTAGGGGGCAGTACAAAGAAGGAACAGAAAAGAAGTGATACCCTCAGACACAGCAAAAAGGAAAACCACCAGACAGAGGGCGGAGCATCATGAGAGAGACAAAAGATAAATACAGGTAAGTTGCAGAGTGAGAACCAAAGTCATAGGAGGGAGCCAGGCTAGCATCTAGGGAGAAGTAACTCATTTCCTCATTACCTGAGGGCAATCAGGATCTCAGCACCCAACATATAGACCCCAATAGGCCCTCTGGTAGAGAATGACCTGGTGTCCTGGGAAGAACTCAGGGATGGACAGCAGAGGGAGAAAGGCACAGGCAGAGATGGGCAGGAGGTGGTTGCCATGGCAACTAGTCATCATCGTCATCATCGTCGTCGTCATCATCATCGTCATCCTCTGTGTTGATCTCGCCCTCCAGCACATCCTCCAGCCAGTCCTCCAGCTCTTCAGCTGAAGGCAGGTCCTCCTCGTCGTCCATCTCCATCCACACACTATCCGCCTGGGTGGGGCATAAACAGGGATCGGAGCTGAGTCCCCACTTGCCAAGTCCTGCACATCCTCCCTCCCATTCTATACCTCTCAGAGCCAGGGAACCTGCCCGGGTGAGAGGCTGGGTTAGGACCGTGACCAGCAGGAGCAGAGGGCTGAAGGCCACCCTGCCATGTTTCCCACGCTCTTCCCATACCAAGCTTTTAAAACACCTTTCTGTTGTGTGCTCAGTGCAGAGCCATGCAACAGAATAAAGTAAGTGATCTTCCCTGTTCAAAGCTTTCCATAGCTTTCATGATCTCTAGACTCAGATCACCACAAACTGCCTTCCCAAATCTGATAGGCATTTTTCTACTATTCATGGTCCAATCTTGCTTTTAATCTTATCTCAGTTTGTGAGTTTTCTTAATTGTCCCTGGTTGAAATCCTACACATTGTATAATGCCCACTTTAATGCCACAATATCTTAAACTCCTCTGATTCTTTTAAGTAGAAATCTTTTTTTTTTTTTTTTTTTGCAGAACTGGGAATTGAACTCAGGCCCCCTAAGTTCTACTGAGCCATCTCCCCAGCCGCCTAGAAATCATCTTTATTTCCATGCCTTCTTCACATTTTATTTGTAGCTTTATTATAAATTTTATCCAACCCAACGAAGCTGGGCCTGGTGGCACACACCAAAGTTCCTAGCACTCTGGGAGGCTGAGGAAGGATGACCACAAGTCTGAGACCAATGTTGGCAATTTGGTAATTTAGTGAGACATTGCCTCAACATAAAAAAGAAGAGTGGGGCTGGGGCTTTGTGGGAAGGCCTTGCATTTCATCCCCAGTACAAGAAAAACAAGTTAATCCAATCCAGGCTTGTAGCTAATGGAATACTTACTTGCCCTTCCAATTAGGATGATTAATTAATTCTTTTTTTTTTTTTGAGACAGGGTCTGGCTATGCAGTTCAGGCTCACTTTGTAGCTTAGACTGGTCTCGAACTCACAACAATCCTCCTGCCTCAGCCTCCTGAGTGCTGGGATTACAGGGATGCACCACCATGCCTGGCCCTGATTAATTAATTCTATGAAAGTAAAGAATGCGGCTTATTGCAGTCAACTGAATGGGTTTTTTTGTTGTTGTTGTTTGTTTGTTTGTTTGTTTGTTTTTTGTCTTTTTGAGACAGGGTCTCACTATGCAGTTCAGGCTGGCCTTAAGCTCACTTTGTAGCTCAGGCTGGTCTCGAACTCATAATAATCCTCTTGCCTCAGCCTCCCGAGTGCTGGAATTACAGGCATGCGCCACCATGCCCGGCTGTTTGTTTGTTTTTGGCAGAACTGGGGATTGAACTCAGGCCCTTGCATTTGCCAGGGAAGTGCTTATTCCACTGAGCCATCTCCCTGGCCCAACTGAATGGTTTTGAAGCATGTACTGGGTGGTGCATGAGTTTTCTGCCCTTAGAAAATCTCCAAGTCTACTGAAAAAAAAAAAAAAAGGATGCATGAAAGTTGTGTCCTCAGTGCCAGATGGGCTGCAACAGTACCCGAGGAAGGGAAGGAGTCCAAGGCTCCATGGAACGGAAGCAAGCTGGGCTTTGAAGGAAGGGCAGCCAATTGCATAGGGATGGGGTAATTTCACATCATAGGTCCAGCCATGGATGGGTGTGGCTGCTGCTCCAGGGAAAGGCTCAGTTGGCAGAGCAGAGGAGAGCTGGTGCCACTGAGACACAGCTGGGGCTCGGGAGGAAACTCACGTCAGTAACATTGACGACTCCTATTTGTGGGGCTGACAAGTCGATGTCAAATGTCTTCTCCCAGTACGGAACGAGCTGTGGGGAGATCCAAACAGCGCAGCTTAGTGGGATTTAGGTGTACATGGGTCCAGGAGGGTAAGTGTGAGGGTCAGCCGAGGGATGAAGTGGGAGCAGCAGAGGGGACAGCAGCAGCAGGTAAGAGCTAAGCAGGGAAAGAATGAGAATCCCAAAGAGAAAGTCGCAGCAAGCTCAGCTGGGCCTATCAGCTGCTTCCTCCTGAGGAAAAAGGAGACAGGATACTTCTGTTGTGAGCCTAGATCAGCTTCACACTTGGGTCTTTGGGCAGATCTCTGTTCTTTGGCAGAGTGAGGAATTGAGGGTCACTCAGTTTCTGCATCTCTAGGCTAAGGTGGACATTCCTGGTAATCAGCAGTGGTCCTCATAGTTTTGTTTGTTCATTCAGTTACTCAACAACAGGTGACAGGTGTTGAGGACTCAAACCATCCCCTAAGATGTGAAATCTCTGCTGTGATTCTACAGTAGAGTGGGTAGGAGTCAGGTCTGGCCTGAGCTGTGGGAGTTATGTATTATATCCCATGTGATTCGCTTTCCATCCCCCTTCCTTGAGCTTGGGTTGCCCTCCAAGCCAAAGTACCCTTGAGTGCAACAGGAAAAGCTCCCAAGCCCTACTGTCGGGAGATGGGACCAGGAACTCTGAAATTAAGCCTTCACTTAAAGATCCCAGTCCCGAGCAGGGCCTACACAGGGCCTCTTACCAGAGGAAAATCATCAGGGTCAATCCAGATGATGCTAAGGTCAGGATTGTCAGTGTTATCTTGGGCCACAGCTTTGAGAGTCTCTAAGAACTCGTAGCCATCTTGGAGGGAACATAAGCATGTCATGAGGTGGGTGGGAAGACAGCAAAGGAACAACAGGAGCAGGAGTCCAGATCTAGTTCCCTGCTTCCCGTAGCTCCACTTGTGTAGCCCCAGGTTGCTTGTAAACTTCCAGAAATGCCTCCCACATGAGGCCTGTTTCTCAATAAACAAGCCACCCTTCCTTCCCTCAGGCTGCACTGGTCTTCTTGCCTTACCTGGATCGGCTTCCTCTGCAAAGGCTACAATGTGGATTCCATCCATATCATCCTCCTGTGAGACAGTACAACAGGGAGAACAGGGTCGGGACTGGGGAAGACCTTAGGTGACCTGTTGGCTTCAGAGATGCCACACTTCCTCTAGTGATTCCTCTGCCCCAGAGCCCAGGATGACCCTTGTCCATTCCATCCACTTATGTCTATCTGCCTACATGTTCTGCAGAACAGACCACCCTCCCCTTTGCTTCCCCTTTGCACTGTTCTTTCTACAGGTGGGCATGGACCCTGCTCTTCAGCTACGCCTTTGATCCCTGAGGGCCTGGGACTGGCTGAGGGCACTCACCCAGGTCTCATACATACTCTCAGGCTTCAGTTTTCTCAGGGTTGATCTAGAAGAGACAGGCAGAGTCCCTCCTCAGTGGATGAGAAGGACATCTCTCTCCACAGGTTCCCCACACCAGGGCAGTCTCTGGGTCAGGCCGAGGGCACAGACAGCTTGTATCCCAGAACAAAGCCCTCTAACAAAGCCTGGACTCTAGGCACCAGGCCCAGACCATTGCAGGGCTAACATGAGGGATGGGGGTGGCAAGGGCTGAAAGAGAGGCCTTTGGGGAAAAGGTAAGAATGTATATCAGGGTGTTCACTCACTCACTCACTCACTCACTCACTCACTCACTCACTCACTTCTCACTCATTCATGACTGAGAAGCCAGTGACACTGAAGGCCTGCTATGTTCTCAGCACTGAGCCAGCTGCTGGGTAGAGCTGCACCAGACAAACATGCTCTTGCCCTGATGACCAAGGGGGTGTAGTCTAGTGGGAGACAGCAGGCGGTATTTATAGTGATGATTGGGTATCTCCCGTTGCAGAGTATTATGAAGGAGGAGAATCTGTGAGTTTAGGGCAGGGTTTTCCAGCCTCAGCCCCATGGATGTTTTGGGCTGGATAATTTTCTGTTCTGAGAGAGTGTCTTGTGCACTGCAAGATGTTTAGCTGGCCTCCAGCCACAAAAATCAGCAGCAGCATTCTGCCCCACCAAAACTATTTGCAGACATTGCCAAATATCCCCTGGGGGGTAAACCCTTTCTCCCACCTCCTGCTCCCTCCACTCCCCTGAGAACCTCTGTTACACAGCAGTATATGGCAGAGAACATGGGATGGGTCAGGGCTGAAGTCCTAGTTCTGATCTCCACCCAGCCCTCCACTCCAGGAGGTTTCTGTCCCTGAGATTGTTAACCAGATTGAATGTAACTAGTACTTTGTGGTCCTAGATGACCATGGGCACTCAACATTCATGGTTGACAGAGGTTATTTAAGTTTCAGTCAACATCAGAGCTCAATACACATATTTGTAGATTACCTCCTGTATGTGCAGTACAGTGCTAAAGGTTAGGGTACAAAAGCCAGGGTGCTGGTAAGCACTGGCACCAGGAAGGGCATTCATCTCCAGGGTTAGACCAGCTTTCTGGTTAGCTGAAGCTCCCCAGCTCACCCGAGAGGTGGGTGATCTAGCCCCAAGAGGAGCCTATCCAGCTCAGAGAGGCACTCTGACTCCTACCTCCTGTGCTCCTCCACAAAACTGACAATCTCCTCTTCACTGTTGGGTTTGTCTGGGATGGTCACAGGCTCTTCCATGAAGGCCTCATAAAAATCAATTTCATTCAGCTTCAGGGTCAGCTTCTTTGCCACCTTTGGAGCAGGAGATAGGAAGTGAAGGCAGCAGCGAGAGGCACAGAGTCACAATGAGAAGTAGCAAACTTTAGGAAGGGAATCAGAACTTCTGGGTACTTGTCACTGTCATGGTGACAATGGGCAGATGCCTTAACTTCTCTGGACTTCAATTTAACATGAAAGGAGTGGGCGAGGTAATATAAAGCCTCTGTTCTCTTCAGCTCTAAAATCTATAGGGCATGGCCAAGGCGATGGCTCAGGAAGGGCCTAAATTCAATCCCCAGTTCCGCCAAATAAATAAATAAATAAATAAATAAATAAATAAATAAATAAATAAACTATAGGGCAGAAAAAGTTATATTGGGGGTGGGGATTGTGAGCATGTAGGATGGGACCAGGCCCCACTGAGTTATTGGAAAGGCCAGAAGGCAGCTTTAAGGTGTAGGGAGACCCAATTTGGCCACAGGGAAGAGAACCTTGCTGTCAAAGGTGGCAAAGAAGGGGATGTAGGGATGAAATTCTTCAGCCGCATCTTCGTAGGCTTTATAATCTGAGGGAGGAAAGTAGAACAGTCTAGAATGAGGGTCTGCCTAGGATTCAATCCCGCTTAGGTCTGTCCCAAATTCTTCTTTGGGAGATGGGGTGCATTCTGAGGTCCACACCTCTAGTCATCTGTGAGTGGGGTAATAAGGCCTAGGGCTGAAATGGCACAGGTGGAATGCTGGAGGGGATTGTGTGGGACATCCCAGAGTTCAGGGAGATTAGGGAAGAGGATGGAGCTAACATGCAGGAGAAATAAAGAGGCAATGATGTGGAGCTGGGATAAGGGAGGTGGACATCCAGGGAGAGGAAGAGTAGTCTCAGGGGTACCCACGCTCTGAGTCTTTGTTCTTGAAGTAGCCAATGAGTTTGATCTCATCCTCAATATTCTCAAATGCCTGAAGCTCTCGTTCACCCTCAATCAACTCCACAGGGTCTTCCAGGACCTAGAAGAGCAGTAATGTCGAAGGTATCCCACTGGTAGGACACGGAGGGAGCAGGATCTAGTGTAGCAGTGGCAAAGCTGTGACACATGTTATTGTTGAAACCCCTGAAGGTTCACCATCACTGACCTGAGGAGAAGACAGAACTGGAAGAGGGTTTAGGCCTTGACAGGAGGGGCGGTGGTGGCCTGTGTAGTATGCAGTATAAATGGTGTGATGTATATGTTGGGTGTTATGTCTGCTTTTTGTGTTTTGTGTGATGTGAGTGGTGTGTGTCTAGTCTAAATGTATGTCTAGTGAGTGTTTTGTAAAAACTATGGTTTAAAAATTATGGAAAATTAAATTTTTAAAAGTTTATAATAGTAAAAGTTCCTACATTGCCAATAACAGCTCACATTGCCCCTCTCCCCCCCCCTTTTTTTTTTCAGAACCAGGGATTGAACTCAGGCCCTTGCACTTGCCGGTGAGGTGCTTATTCCACTGTGCCATCTCCCTGGCCTTGTCCCTTGTTTTGAGTGCACTTATTCCACTCTTCCCATTGCTTTCTGCAACAGCTTCAGAAGTCCTCTTTCATGAATGTCTTCAAGCGTGCTGTCATGCGTGCCTTGATGTTCGGAATTGCTTCCAAAGGTCTACCTTTCGTGGTCATTTTGACTTTAGGGAAAAGACATAAATCACACAGTGCCAGGCCCAGTAGAGAGTATGGACGGGGACACAGCGGTGTGTTGCCAGCCTGTCTCTGCATTGGCTGGTGCTTAGCAGGAGCACTCACCGTACTTCCGATCCCGCCTCACCAAGGCACTCCCAAAGAGGACTTCCAGAACTGCTTCCAAAAGTGGCGGGAATGATGAGATGATGCATTCAAAGCAAGGAAGAGTGTTTTGAGGGGGATTAGTGGCAATGTGTCTTTTACCATAATAGACATTTAAAAACTTTAATATTGACTGTATATTTTGATCATACTGTGGACATGTGTCTATGTAGAGTGTGTGTGAGTGTGTGTGAAGGGGGAAAAAAGTTGGGACTAGAAGGGACGAGTGCAGAGGCATCTTAAGGCCAGACAGCGAAGTCCAGAGAAGCACTCACATCCAGCAGAAACTCCACCAGGGTATCAGCAGAGAGCTCGCCATCGTACTCAATGACTTCATCCCCCTTGAACACATAGATGCTGTCCTCCTCTGTAAGTCCTGGAAGTGAGAGGGAGATGAACCATGACCCCAGGGCCTCCCACACCCGAGATTCAAGCTCCTAGGTCACAGCCTGCCCTACAGTTGCCCTGGACCCCACCTCTCCTTTTCCCTTTCCCCCACTCGACTTCCTCCACCGTCCCCTTACTCTCCACTCACTGCCCCTGCCCCTGATGTAGCTAAGGAGGCTGGCCTGTGGCA
This sequence comes from Ctenomys sociabilis, assembly GCA_004027165.1. Taxonomy (NCBI): domain Eukaryota; kingdom Metazoa; phylum Chordata; class Mammalia; order Rodentia; family Ctenomyidae; genus Ctenomys; species Ctenomys sociabilis. Next base: position 18,649 of record PVKA01007431.1, on the reverse strand, counting down.
AAGGATTTCTAGGGAAAGGGCCAGCGAAGGTTTGAGGGGGAAAAATAGGGAGGTACTTGTTCCAGCAGTTCTGCTTCCTTTCTCTGCCTGCCGTGACTAGAGACGTATATTCCAGCTATCTCCTCTGAGAACTCTGGTAGCTGATTTTTGGTCCTGCCCTTCAACTCTGCCATTACTGACCAGATGACTTCACTATTACTAACCGCCCCTGCCCCACCCACATCCGGAACCGGGTCTCGAACTTGTGCTGCCCCCTGGTGGCCAGTGCTGTGACACCCGGTTGGGGCCCAGACGGGAAGGAATGAGGAACCTGGAGTGTGTTCCCAAGGGCCTCTTCTCCAGCCCTGCTTGCCTTCCCTGGTGCTCCTTTCCCTCTCTATCTAGCCGTGTTTGGAGCTAAATTTAAGGGAGGGCCAGCTCATCTCGTGCTGGGATCTGAGCATAAGAAAGAGAGAAGGGGTCGGGACTCCCACCCACTACCTTCCCAATCTCAGTGTTTTCTTTCCTTCCTCCTGCAGAAGAGACGCTGTGGAAGAGTTCCTGGGCCCCTCAGATCCCAGGGGGCCCCTCAAGTCCTCCACCCTGGGCCGCCCCAGTCTCACAGGCTCACCCCTCTCTTCTCCCTCCCCTCCCTTACCTAGTTTCTTGGCCACAGCGGTGTCCTTCTCAGAGTCCACCAGCCCGAAGCCAACACCCTTGTCTTCTAGGACTTGGGCTGCTAACTGGAGTGAGGGGTTAGGGTTAAAATTAGCTCTCGAGAGTCTTATTCAGCTTCTTATCCACCTCCAGCTTTCAGGTTGGGTCATCGAAGGTCAACCTATGAGTTGACCTGGACCCTATGCTAAGATTAGAACATCCCTAAAAAAATGTCCAGCAATTGTTTTGTCTTTGGTTCCACTTTAAATTTGTACATAGTTTTGCTTAACTGAATCATGCTTTTTTTGTTTTGTTTTGCTGGGGCTGGAGCCCAGGGCCTCGTGCACACGAGGCAAGTGCTTTGCTGCTGAGCCCTGTGGTGTGCCTTTTGTTGTTGGTCTGGAGTTCTAACAAAGGATCTTTCTTGGTAGTTCTGGCCTTGAATTGAGTGTGTAGCTCGGGCTACATGGCAACCCTCCTGCCTCGGCTTCCAGAGTACTAGGATTATAAGCGCATGCCTCCCAGTAGTGTGTGATTCTGCTGAACTTTAAGGCACCAGGCTTGAATTCCCCAGGTCCCAAGAGATGCTGAGGGTCTGGTTTCAAAGTAGCGGAGGGGCAGCTTCCCGCCAAAAAGGCTGATCCATGGACTCCATTTTGGTCAAAGACCAAGCTGGAGGACAGGTGATATTAGAATCCTTGAGGTTCTTCTGAGTGACTCCCTGTGTAAGAATTTTAGAAGGCAGGGGTGGAGGGTCCAATTGTAGGGCTGAGCAGTGGGGAAGGACAGAAGCGGTAGGTGAGGTCATCACTTATCACCCCTGCCTGGAGGGAGCAAGACGAGCAGGGACTGGAGCGCGCTCCTCTTCCACGTCCAGCTTTCCATTGACATTGTATCTCAGCCAGGCCATGCGTGCTATGGACAGTCATGCTCTGAGGTCCTTGTCTCTGTGCATCTCGTGGCTCAGCTTTCAGCCCAGATGCACTCTGTGGTGGACACTGCCTGCAGCTTGCCCCACCCAGCCCTTAGGCATCATGATTCTTTGGGGGATGGGAAGGGAGGAGGATGGCAGGTGGATGGCTGGGGATACTGTGCACTCAGGATAAAAATACTTGGCTCATTAATCAGATGCGGGTTCCAGCGCCAGGCAGGGACGCACAGAAACAGGAGCTCTGATCCTGGTGTCTCACCCTGAAATGCTCCCAGCTAGGGATGAACTGGGGCCTATCTACACTATCAAACCCAAGAAGGGGCTAAGGAAACTTAGAGAAACTCCAACACGACTTGGGTCTGGGGGTACATAATCACTCCCCCTCTGATTTATACTGGAAGTCCAATTGGGGATGAGGAGTCCCTTCCTCCAAAAAGAAAGTAGAGAAGATGTCCAGGAGAACAATGCCCAGTGAAGGCATCCAGTTTGATCTCCCAATGCGGGGTAAGGGAGCAAGGAGGGAGGCAGAGGGCCAGCAGGCCAGTTGAGAAGCTGGTGGGTGCAAGGAGGTACTGAAGCATTTAGCCACTAAGTGATGGGCAGATGAGACAGGGGGAATGTTTACATTTAGGATCAGGCTTGCACTCCTTGAGGTATAGCCCCTGAATATATGGTGCAGGAACAGGTTTTTGCCAGGACAGTAGCACTGGGGGAGGAGGGTAGTGCTCAGGACTGTGTGACAGCTCTGGCCTCACCCCTGGCCCTCCAGTACCTCCCTCTCCCTTTTCTGTCTTCCTTCTTAGCCAAACCTGGTAAGTGCCACCAGCTTCTACCAATGCCCGGCTGCACCCACTCTACAGTTACCTACCGTTGGGTTCCTAGAGCTGAGGTCCCATGGCTCTTGGGTCCCTTGGTCCACAGAGACCCTGCTGCACTGTCCTTGCATGAGATCCCACCCTCAGTGATCTTATGCATGACGTAAAACCGGGGTCAAAGAGAGGGCCAGGCAGGCATGGTAGGCCTGCAGCCCCCAACTCACCTCTAGGATCAGCTCTTCCATCTCAAATTGTCTCTGTGAGGCCTTATCATCTTCAGGGGGTTCATGGTAGAGGAGTGCCAGCACCTCATACTTCTTGAACACATTCTTGTAGTTCTTTGCGTTGACATTGATCACACGGTCCACACCATCATACTCAGGAAAGTCCAGCCCTTCCTCCCCCTGGACCCCTGACCTGGGCGTCCCTAGCACCAGCAGGAATAGCAGCACTGCTCTGGCCCCCATTCTATCCGCAGCACTCATGGAGGTAGTGGGATCTGGGTCGGCTCTCCTGGTCCAGAGGAGGTTAGCTGGGGGAGGGAGGAGCCCCTGGGTACTGATCCTGAGTTAGGGGCTCCAGGTAGGGGTGGGGTGGGGAGTGGCCCAGAGCAGTGAACAGAAGACGCTGCTGGGTCCCAGAGACACTGCCGACAGGGCCAAGTGGAAAAGGGTCAGGAGCAGGACTAGGAGCAGGGGGCGGGGAGAGAATTGGAGCTGCCCCCTGAAGCTGGCATCACTTGGCCCCCACCTGGTCCTGTCTAAATATGTCTCCGTGGTTGGCAGGAGAGGTGGGTAACCTTCTGAGGCCAGGACAGCTCTGTGAGGGCCGGCATGGTTCCACCACCTACACCTCTCCCTTAGGCTCCCCGCAGCTCCTTCCTCCCCTCCCCCAGTGTCCAGGGCTCCTCAGCCCCTGGCCCCATGCTGGCCCAAGAGCTCATCGCCATATTAAGAAAGGAAAAGGGAGAGACGAAGGATCTAAAAATAAGACCAGATGAGTCGGAGGTAATGAAGCTGGGGCTGGGGGAGGGGTGGTGTAGGGGTAACTGGGGATCGTGGAGCATGAGCTGGACAGGGGTAAAGGGAAAGAGCTGGTAGAGAGAGTAGGTATCACCCCGTGCCTGAGCTGAAATGGATTGTATAGGGACAAAGGGGACTAAGGGGTGTTGTCCTAGAATCTGGGGGTCTTCTATGGTAAAGTCGGTTTCTTTATCCTGGGGGGAAAAAGGGAGCAATAAAAGGGCAGCCCAGGCTGCAGGAAAGAGACCCCTGTGGTTCCCTTTAAAGAACCCCGGGACCAGGGATGAGATCATTCTCTGAATAAAAGATGGAACCGAGTCCAAGACTGGCGACCTGGCTCAGCTCCAGCCAGTTTCCCTTACTTCACTCCACACTCCTAGACCAGGAGCACAGGGGAGGACAGGGCTGGCCCCGATCCCACCCCGTGAGGAGGGATGCAAACTTCAGGTTTCTGTGCCCATCAGGTCCACCATGAGGGAGGGATGTCATCTGGCTGCCACCTCCTGCCAGCAGTGTCTGCTCTGCTCTTGGGGGACTGGGCTTTCTAGAGCTCAGGGGGTTCCCCAGTATTCCCCCGGGCTGCATGGGGTTCCAAAGACAGCTCGCAGTTACTGTTTATTCCTGTGTCTTTGACAAGACAGAAAGGATCAGATATAAAAACTGAGGGTACAAAAGAATATAAAGAAAATGCGAAGAAGGGGCGGCCCTGCTCCCTGAGGCAAGGCTGCGGGTGAGGTCTAGGCACTGAGACCCAAAGCTGAGCCCGGAATAGGGCTGCAGCAGCTGGACCCCAGCTTTAGGTGAGAACAGAGTGCATGAGTTCAGCTCTGGGCACCTGGAAGGACCCTTTAAATGGTTCTTACCAGGCATAGGTAAACTGAGGCATGAAGGAGACCCACAGATTGAAGTCCTTCTTCTGGGGAAAACACTATTTATCTTGCATCCAGGCAGGGGCGTGGAACATGGAATTTCATTAGCAGAGCAATGCTTCTAGCCTCCCATGGGGCAGCCCTGGCTCAGCTAAGTAAAGAAAGCTGCAGAAAATCTCAAGAGTGTGGCAGGAGTGGATCCAAGCAGGACAGCTGTCACCATAGCGGGAGAGGCCCACACTGGACCCAGCATGGCACAATAGAGCTGAGGAGATGGCAGGATCCCGTCTCCTGCTCTCCCAGAAGGCAGCTGGTATGCCAGAGCCCACAGCCAGAGAGGAGAGGATGGGCAGGCTTGCCCAGAATAATGCCCCAAATGACACCCGCGCCTGTTTTACCCTTCTGCGGCTTCTGGGGAAGGGCGAGCATTTGGGCGGAGACACTGGAATGAGATTTGCTCCATCACAGCTGGACTTCGGTACCCGAGGTGTGTGGGGCCCATGGTGACCCGAGCCCTGTATTCTGCAACCACACACTTTCTGGTTGCCTTTTCTGGCTCTAGTTCCACTCTTCTCCTTTCCAACTCCTACACCCCGCTCCCCTCCTCTCTGGAATGTTCTGCTCTCTACTTTCCGGTCCATTTTCTTCCAGATAGCTAGGTCCCTGCCTTCAGCACCTTGGTCTTAACGTGCCTCAGTCACTGGTATCAAATGACCCTGAGTTGGGGCCTCTGTATTTTTAACCCACCAGACACCCAAAGCTCCTGCTGCTGAAATCTGAGGAGCTGGCTGCTGGCTCTCCCCCTCCCCAGATCTCTCGCATACCTCCTGGCCCCTCTGTCCTCCAGGGTCTGTTTCAGCCCTGTCAGCAGCAGGGAAGGACCCCAGACTGATACAGCTTGTCCCCAGGAGACCTGGAGCTGCAAGACATAGGGGCACTGAACCGAAGGAGATCTCCAGGGAGGGGCCGGGTAGAGGGGAAAGAGAGGCCGGCTGTCCCTGCAGAGGGGATGGCCTTCTTTGCTGGTCTCCTCTTCCAGCCTAGCCTGTGGCCCTTCTTCTACCCTATCTTGTGTTTGGTTTTCATTTTCTGTTTGTGTTTTGGTCCAGTTCTCAGTGTAAGACAAAGAGGTGAGGAGCACAGTTGTGAATTCCGGCAGACCTCGGTTTCCTCATCTGTGAAGTAGGATGGTGTGGTAAGAATAGCTGTGTGAATTCACTGGTGGTGAATTCACTTAATGCTTGTCCTTTGTCCCTGGTGACAGCTGGTGGTGTCCCCACCTCACCCTAGCTTTTCTGAGCATTTCTCTCATTCTGTGTACTTATGGGCAGACCCAACCTACTGCTCTGAAAGATGCCTGAGGATGGACTGAGCCATGTGGTGGAGTGGAGGCTGCAGTGGGCACATGGGGAGGGAGGAGAAGAGGTGCCCAGGGGAGAGGCCCCCAGGACTTCCCACTTCCCCAGCGCCAGGGCAGCACAGGGTACAGCTGAGTGCCTGCCTAGAATTTGTGCAGCCTCTGTCTTAAGACTGCACCAGAGAAAACAGGCCAAGGGATGGGACTACACTGTCATACTCTGATGACAGGGTCAGAGGGCAGGGCCGTGAACCTGCCTCAGAGAAACAACCCCCCCCCCACACACACACACCATATGACTGTTCCCAAGTCATTTGGCTTCTCTGGACCTAGGCTTCCTCGCTGGGGAGTCAGGCCTCTTCCAGCTTCCACTGCAGTCCTACCTGATGTGGGCCTGAAGAGGCCCAAAGCAAGGGCTGCAGCGTTTGGCCTCACCCACCTCAGGTATAGGTGTGAGTGCTGCAGCCTCCTGCCAGGGTGAGGCATGGCTGCTCCTCTCTCATCACCCCTGCTAACTCTCTGATCCCAACTACAGTTTTGATTTCATTTATTTTGTTGTCTCACTAGGCAGCTCAACCTCCAACTTGAGGGGATCCTCCTGCCTCAGCCTCCTGAGGGCTGGGATTAGTCACCACGCCCAGCCCCCAACTGTACTTTTGCAACGGGTCTGCGTTCTTGCTCTTGAAGAGATCAAGGGTAACATTAAGATGGGGGAGACCCTCCAGGGGCAAGGAGGCTTGTTCTGATCCTCTTCTGGCCTCCACTCAGGTTCCTGGAGGCTTTTCCTTACCTGGATACTATGGAGATACTGGAATCCCCACTCCCCAAAATCAGATGTGACACATTTGGCCAGGTGAGGGCTATTCCACGCATTTACAGGCTAGATTTTCTCCTGGATCCAACAGGTCCAACCCCTTCTGCGCTGGGCTTCCCCTCAACCCACCCCAGCTCCCCAGCATGACGCCCTGAGTCCCAGCCTCGGGATTGCCTGTCTCTGTCTTCCAGGACAGTTCGTCTAGTGTCTTTGCCCCCAACTCATTAGTTACTTCAGATGTGGCAAACTCATAGTCCCAGTTCTTGTGACCTCAGTCACTTGAAGCTGCTCTGTTGAATTTAGTAGTATGTCTCCCTCTCCATCCAGCCTGTAGAGAGAGCAGAGTGAGTTAGGAGAAGGCTTCCAGGGAGGAAGCTGGAGGCCTGAGGTCTGGAGCGGGGCACTGAGCATGGGCAGGGTGGGGGTGGGGCCGAGGGGGAGACAGAGGGCAGACAGTGGGGCGTAGGTGCAGCCAGTGGGTGGGTCTTCAGGAGTCAGACGGATGGGAGAGTGCCTCATGGGCTGGGGTCTGCTCTGAGCAGGGGCAGGGGAGTCTCACCACCGGGCCGTTTACGGATGGTTAGTTTCCTGACTTCATCGTAGGTAAAGATAACAATGCTGTAAGGAATGGCGCAGAGCCACCAGGTTATCCTGTGAAGAGGAACAGTTGGCCAGTGCAGCAGATGAGGTGGAGCCTGGGGAAGGGTGGGCACTGCAAGCCGGGCCCAGGAATCAGGTTTCCTTGTGGTGCCCACCACATGCCTCAGACCATGGCAGGTGCTGGAGGCTATAGGAGTTCAGGCCTGCCAAGCAGAGTGTGGAACATGCCAGGCAAAGTATAAATGTCCCATTCAGAGATACATGTTCACAGGGTTTATGGGGTCCTGAGTTGCTGAGGGAGATGCCCTTTGCTTTCTGTGGACTCTAAACTTTATACCTCCAGAGCAAGATGGGTCTATCTATGACAGCACTGACAGTTTGTGTGGGACATTCATATAGCTCCCATAAACAAAAGCCTGGAAGTTGAACCAGACAAGATACCCGGTAGAATTCCCTTTTTACTTCTTGGTTTTTTTTGAGACAGAGTCTCACTATAGAATTTAAACTGGCCTTGAATTTACTACGTAGCTGGAGCTGGGCATGAATTCACAGCAATCCTCCTGCCTCAGCTTCCCAAGTTCTGGAATTACAGGTGCACACCACCACACTCCAGAATTGCTTATATTCTTTCATATTTCAGAAAGTGCCCACCACGTGCCTGAGACCATGGCGGGTACTGGAGGCATGCAGGGGGCTGAAGTGGGAGGATTGCCACGAATTCGAGGCCAGCCTAGACTACATTGTGTGTTCCAGGCTAACCTGAACTACATAGTGAGACCATCTCACAAAAAAAATGAAAGAAAAAGAAAAAGTTCCTGATCACTATATTAAAATAAATAGGTAAAATTAACCTTATTTTACTTGACTTAACTAAACTATTATCTCTTCGATGTATGTAAGCAATATAAACACTCTTGTTGACATGGTTTCCACTCTCCTTCCCTTCCTAAGTCTTGGAGATCTGACAGGTCTCTAACACTGATGGCACATTTGTTCCGTCCCAGGTGCTAAATGCTCAGTAGTTAAGGGGAGATGTAGCAGAATCAAGAAGAATAAAGCTGTATTTAATAGGACAAATAGTTAATGCTATTTTAATTTTTCAACCTTAAATGAACAAAAGTTAAAATTATCAATTTAGTTCTTCAGGCTCACTAGGCCTTCAGAAGACTTCAAGAGCTCAGTGGTTACAGATGGAGAGCATGGGGTGTGCTGGAGAGCACGAAGCTGAGCCATGGGTCATTCTGCACACACACGCACACCACCGATACAAGCTCCGACAAATAGTCACTCGTCTGCTCAGCGGTGGTCACAGCTACCCCGCCTCTGCGTTAGATGTTGGGGAAATGAAAATGGCCGCGGGATAGCCTTTGGCCTCGGGGAGCTCAGGGGATCAGAGCAAAGCGGGTAAATGCACACACGGAATAAAGAATCAGAGCTCTACAGCCAAGGTATATAGAAGAGTTGACAGATAGTGGTCCCTGTGTTTGTTATTACTTCTTCATTTATATTAATACAAAAGAATAAAGCTGGGGGCTGGGGAGATAGTTCAGTAGAATAAGCACTTGTCTGGCAAGCACAAGGTCCTGGGTTCAATCCCCACTACTGCATAAAAAAAAAAAGAATAAAGCTGTTATGAGGTAGCCATCATGAGAGCCAGTGACATAGCTCAGCAGACTAATCCCCTACCTAGGCAAGCGCCAGCACTGGGGTTTGATCCCCTAGGTGCAGTAAGCCACCACCTAGACCAGGCGTGGTGGTGCACACCTGTAATCCCAGTGCTAGGGAGGCTGAGACAGGAGGATTACTAGGAGTCTGAGCTGTGTAGTGAGACCCTGTATCAAATACATTTTTAAAAAAGGAGCTATCATGACCTTCCACCCCTATCTATTTCTGTTTAATTCTGCCAGGTAAGTTTTGTTTGGTTTGGTATTTTGGTATTTTGTTTGTTTGTTTGTTTTCTGTGGCCAGCTCAGCCCGCCCCTGAGGGTGGGGGTTGGTGTAGCACGTGGTGTCAGGGATTGAACTGTGGTCCCCTGTGCCTGCCTAAGCTTGCCTCAACAGGTGCTCTATGCTGCTGAGCTCTCTCACTGGCCCTGGTTTGGTGCTTTTGTTTCTTATTTGTCTGTTTTGGGGAGTACCCCAACCTCGCAAATGGCAAGCATGTGTTTTGCCAGGAGCTGCACCCCCAGACTTGGGAAGCATGCATCACTGAAACTTCACAGATGAAGGACGGGCTCAGAATGGCTGCCTGCTTCTCCAAGCTCACGGAATGGCAACGGTGTCGAGACTCAGCCTTGGTGTTGTCTGTATGCAAGGCCAAGGCCACTGTCCCCTGTGAAACCTTGATGGAGCACCTACCTTGTATAAGGCACTGTGTGAAATGCTGCAGGGGATGGGAGGACGAGGAAAACAGTGTGAATGCATAGGAAAAGAATGCACACAAAATCACTAAAAGAGGCTGTCTATGCAGGCACGCGAATGGAGCTGGACATGAAATAGTGTGTCTGCCTTCTCTGTAGATTTTAACATTTAAAAAGCTCACAAGCGCATCTAATGTTAGAACAAGAGACCTGGCTGTAGTGGTGGATGCCTGTAATCCCAGCACCTGCAGGGGTTGAGGCAGAAGACTGTGAATTTGAGGCCAGCCTGGGTTGTATAGCAAGGTCGTGTCTCAAAGAGCCAAACTGTTATGGTTTGTGTGTGTCTAGTTGTCCCGCCGAAGCCTCATGCAGTCATGGAGACTTCTAGGGTTTGAGATTAACTCATGATCCACTGGGATTATGGGTCTTAGCACTGCTGGGATGGTGGGTGTGAGTGCTAGAGGCAACCTGAGGTGGATAGCCTGAATGTGATATTGGAGAGACAGGGAGGCAGACCTCTTCTCTGTTGCCACTGTTGCTGACACTCCTCCATTTTGCTTTCTTGCTCTTTGCTGCCACCATGACTAGATGTTCTCTGCCCCATGCCACTGTGCCTTGGAGACAGCCGAGTGTGGACTGAAACCTCTAGTAACTGGAGCTAAAAAAACCTTTCCTTCCTTCATTTTGGGTCTCAGGTGTTTGTCCCAGCAATGAGAGAAGAGTAACTGAGACACAAACCAAATGAAATGAAAGCAAACAAATCCAAAACCAAAATTCATCAAAACCAAGATGAAAACAACACCGCACAATCTCAGAAATTGAATAAGACAGGGCATCAGAGAGAATTTCAAGTATGTTCACTCACACACACATCTGTCAAAACACATAGACCTAGATACAGCGGAATTACTAAGCTTGGATTGGGCTGTTTGCTATGGTTACTTCAGCTTTGAACAGCTTACACCCTTGCCCAGCACACCACCTGCCATCCTAGGAAAACTTCTTCTCCACTAACCCCTGGGAGGCAGCTAAATGGACACGTCTAACGCTTGTGACCCCTTGACACAGTGTCACCTGCACCCCCAAGGAGCTTCGTCCTGGAGCACGAGTCACTGGATAGAGCCCCATTGATCTGGGCGGCACCTAGCTGGTGACCATCCTGCCTGTGTCTGGAGACTCTTTTGCTTACTTGAGTGGGTACATTCGCAGGGCTATGTCCATGCCTGGAGAATAAGTCAGAAAAATCGCCAGCAATGTCTCCTCCAGGATCCCAAATATGAGGACCTTGTTTCTGGAAAGAAACATTTATGTGATTGAGGTGGGGAGGAAGAGGCCAGGGAAATGGAGGAGCTCCTCAGTGCGGGGCTGGTGGGGGGCGAGGGGGTGGGGCCGGGGTCGGGGGTGGGGGTTGGGGCCCTCCAGTGGCCCTCACTTCATGCCCTGCTGGAAGATCGAGTTGCGGCGGGTCTTGCAGATGATGAGGTCGGCCCACTGCACCACCACGATGCTGACGAAGAAGGCCGTGTGGCAGGTGAACTCCACCACCTTCCGCTGCTCGTAGGTCTGGGGAGGACAGGCAGAGAGGTGACATCAGCGCAAAAAGGCTTCTTTTGGCCAGGGATGTAGCTCAGCAGCACAAGCACCTGCCTGGAGAGGACAAGGTCCTGGGTCGGAGGCTCCTTTTATTTCTTTCTTTCTTTCTTACATTTTGAGACCCTGAGGCTGAGTTAAGCCCTCCCTCTTAGGACTGTCAGCACTTTGCATATATCTCTGCCTTAGCACTGTTTTTTTTCTTTCTATATTTTAGAGAAGAGTCTACAGGGTGTTAAGGGTCTCATCTCCTGTTTACAACCTCCCAAGTGCTGGGATTACAGGCAAACACCACCACGTCCAGTGCTGCCTGGCACACCAGGCCTGGGGATGAAACATACCCCCTCCCCCTGCCCCTGCTTTAATCTGCTGAGCTATTTGGCCACCTTTGCCTTAGCGCTTTTCACATGGTATTATCATTTGCTTATGTATTTTCCTTATCTGACTAGGAGCTCCTCAAGAACGAGGCTTTATGTATCTTTTTGCCTTTCCCCATGCTTAATTCAGTGAAAGGCTTAGTATAGCATGCCCCAGCAAGTCCTTACTAAGCTCATAAGGAGTATAGCGTGCGAACCAAGCATGGTGGTGCATACCTGTAATCCCAGGCTGAGGCAGGAAGATCACTGTGAGTTTGAGGCCAGCCTGGGTTACAAAGTGAGTTCAAAGCCAGCCTGAACTACAGAGTGAAACCCTGTCTCAAAAAGACAAAAGAAAAAAAAAAAAGAGGGGTGGGTCTGGTGTGAAGGAACAAATGGACTTAGGACAGCAGAACCAGAGGTCATAGGTCAGAAGAAAGGTGCAGCGGCCAGCGCTGACGGGAACACAGGAAAAGGAGTGCCTAAGGGTGGCGGACAGGAGACACTCGCTCAGTCATACCTTGGTTCTTTCATTCGAATTTTACACCTAAGAAACTGGAGAATGTAGTGGGAAGAGATGAATATGCTAACTATACCCACGCTGGCTATGAGAGAGATCACAGAGGGCCTCAGGGACACAGGGGGTGTGGCTAAATTAGACTGGAGAAGAGAGCTTATGCTAAAACATAAAACCAAGAAACAGCATGTTTATAAATAACTCATAGATAAAATAAGCACTTTGAAAATATGTAGAACTGCACAGCAACACGATGCTACCAAGCCACACAGGATGTGGCCCCAGCTGTACTTGGAGACAAAGCTAAAGCCTTAAATGATTAGAAAACAAAGGCTGAAAATGGATGAGCCAAGCATGAAGGTTAGAGCCGGGCCGGGCAGCGTATTCTTGGGCAGCAGATCACCACCACCCCCCTCCCCGGCGGTCGGCTGCTCCACCTGCACCCCGCCCCATCACTTCTTAAAGATTTGAGCTCTGACTCACTGCTGTTCTATTGCTACTTTTTTTTCCCCCCCTGTACTGGGTTTGAATGTAGAGCCTTTGCACTTAGCTACAACCCTAGCCCTTTTCATTTATTTTGAGACAGGGTCTTGCTCAGTTGCTAAATTGCTCAAACTGGGCTCTCATTTGCAGTACTCCTGTGTCAGTCTCCCTGGGCGCTGAGATTACAGATGTGTACCACCTTACCTGCCTTGCTTTGAGTCCTGAATATTCTTGTCAGTGATCCTTCCAATACCGTGGTCTATTGTTTTCCACCCCCTGGGTGGGCTGCTTGTTCTCTCTCTCTCTCTCTTTCTTGAAGGAGACGGGGAATTGAACTCAGAACTTTGTACTTGCTAGGCAAAGTGCTTGTGCTCCTGAGCTATATCTCCAGGCTGCTGTTTTTTTTTTTTTTTTTTTTGCTGAACCAGGGATTGAACTCAGGCCCTTGCACCTGCCAGGGAAGCACTTATTCCACTGAGCCATCTCACTGGCCTATTTTTTATTTTTATTATTATTATTTTTTAATGTATTTGGTTGTTGCAGGGTCCCACTATGCATCTCAGACTTGTACTGATCTTCCTGCTTTCAGCCTCGCCTCTATGCCTGGACTCTGGCCAGCTCAGTCCACCCTCGGGCGGGGCTGGCATGGCATGTGGTGCCAGGGATCCAAGCGTGCACTTGCCCAAGCTAGCCTAAGCAGGTGCTTTAGTCCACTGAGCTACCTCGCCAGTCCTTGGGCTGCTTGTTTTGTAGTTAAACTTTAGATATTATCCTTCTCAATACCTACAATGTCTATATAATCTTAATATCAAGAATCTCTCTCCACCATCTTTATCATTTATGCTTCCACCTCATTCAGTATAGTATCTTCATTCTCACATTTCTTGGACTTCCAATCTGTTGACCAGGTATGATATGCATAAAACACCCTCTGCTGCTAACTAGAAATAAGTTCCACAAGTGCAATAACAGGATGATGCTTGTTCACTAACATATTCCCAGGCCCTGGTACCTGGTACACAGGAGACTCTTGGTACATACCGGCTGAGCAAAAGCATGCGTTGTGATCTGTAGGATTAATATTGAAGATGTTTAGAAGTGCAGGAGCTGTTCTTACTTCTCACGGTAAGTAGCGTACTCCTTAGGTGGGGAGCCCTGCTCTAGGTGACCTAACGCTTACAATTGTGGAAGAGACACAAATGGAACCTGTGTTTATGGAACTTGATCAGAGCAACTATTCCCAACCCAGTCTTCTAATACTTTATGATGCCTTTAGGATACCAAGAGTTTACCCTAAGGTAATTTTAATTATCTTTATCATAAATCATGTCACACAGTGTCATGGCAGCTGTGACAAGGTATCAGGGTATGAAATTAACATGGGCTCGAAGTGAGGGCTGAGCAGATATTGGCAGAAAGAACAAAGCTATGGAGTTTGGGCACTGTCGACTGCTGGAGCAGCTCTGGTGGCTGCAAATATTGATGTCTGGTGGCCTTGTTTATGATATCCGTCTTTCTGACAGTTTATATCGGAACATACTTTTGAGGAGCCTGCAAATAGCTTAGTCTGAAGAGCCCATGGTGAAGTGGGAAATTCCATTCAGGAAACGACAGTCCAGAATCCTAATCTGGCTCTTCTAGGGACTCATGGCCGGACTTTGAGTAAGTTGTTAAATCTTTTTAGACTTAGTTTTCTTATTTATAGAGTGAATAAAGATAACAGGTTATGAGTCTATATTTGTATAGGTGATTGGTGTCACATATCTCACTGACATAGAAATGGGGATGGGGGTATTCAGTCACACAAAAGCATACTTTACTAAAATTCTACTCGGTGGAATAAGCGCTTCCCTGGCAAGCACAAGGGCCTGAGTTCAATCCCTGGTTCCACAAAAAAAAAAAAAAAAAAAAAATAGTGATACTTAAAATTCTTGAGCACAGATTATTAAGGAGAGAACTTCAGTTTGATCCTCGCTCAACTTGGATGTTAGGAAAGATGACTACCGAAAGGTGTCCTTTACATTAAAAATGTGTAGGATAGTAAGGATGGAACATACAAAGAATATAAGTTTTTTGATTTCGAGTCACATTAAGTGAACTGTTACAGAGGGAGGAAATGTTATGGGAGAGGGATCCACGTTCTTTTTTGGGGAAATCACGTTCAGAACATGCAGAAATAGAAGTCAGCCCAGAAGAGATGATAGGACCAAGCAGACCGGTTGCAAGGAATCCAGGAAGCTGCTGAGCAACAGAGAGGGAACGAGCTGGAACTGGATCACTATCAACAAAGAGAAGCTTACAGATGCCACTGGAGGTTTCAGTCAAATGATTCAGATAAGACTGGAGATAAGCTATCTATTCTGTCTGGTGCTTCCCTGAAATTCTGTATCATTTCTAGTTTTTTAAATTCCCATTATTTTGCATTAAAAATAATAAAAAATTATTAGCAAATTTTAAAAAGTTGCTAAACTCACTCTCTTCCCCGTCACTTCCTTAGCCTTCCCGGTCGCTGTCTGCTACCTCCACGTTGCCACTCACCCATTGCTGTCCATAGCTGTCCTCCAGGTTGTTGAAGAAATGGTCGTCCCACTTCTGGCGGACGCTCAGCAGATCAAGAGGCATAAAGCCATTCTCAGCCATGACCACGAAGTAGGTGAAGAATCCAGCCAGAGCCTGGATCATCCCTGTAAGAGGCAGAGCTGCAGGATAGTCACGGGAGGCACCCCAAAGGCAGTGCATCCAAGGGGCGAGGCTGGGCCCTACATCTGTTGGACTCATGTGTGTCTGCACAGGTGTGAAGATTCTTGCCTTCAACAGCTGATCCCCCATCTAAGGGACTTGTCCTCAAGCTCTGACACTTATTTCTAAACTCTAACCCAGTGTCATCTTTGAATCGTATCATCTTAAAAACTGCAAGAGCTGGACAACTCCCCTTCCTCTGACATTAGGACATGCATAAAATGTTAGCCTCTTGTCTGCTATTCACTCTTTGCCTTTCCCTCAGTCAAAACTTCAGTCTCCCACGCCTGTGCTATAAGGGTGGCTGATGCTAATGTTTGCGTCCTAACCTGAGAGCTGTGCACTGTGTGGGTACAGACAGTGGACAGAGGTCATCACAATGCTCAACTGCCATCTGTGTCTCATGAATGGGAAAACTGAAACACACACAAAACCCAGTTATTGTCCAGGATTGTATAGTTGAGAAATGGTGAAGTTCAGATTCAAACGTAAGTCTGATTCCTAAGCCTGTGCTTTTTCCACAGATTCCTCTCATAGATGTTGGGATGGCCTCTCTTGTTCCCAATCTCTTCTCTATCCATTGCTTGCTCATCCCTGAAATATACTGATGTATCTGCAACAAGGGCCTCTAATGGCACCCAAATATCTTTCCAGGCTGGACCCAATACAAATACTATTTATATCCATAACCTTGTTTTCCACTACTGCCTTATGGAGACCAAGAGTGCCACCAAGACGGTCTATTTGCTCTTCTCTAACAAGGCCATGAGCTTCCGTTTGCCACTCTCCACATCTGTCTAGATGCAGCTCTTAGTTGAAGTCCTTATCCTCCAATACAAAGTTCAAGTTCTATTTCTTCCATAAAACCCTCTGCCTTCAAAATTAGTGAGCCTACTAGCTTCGGGCTTGCAAGTCTGTGCTCATCACGTGGCATGTAGAGAGATGCTACCATCTGAGGCACATTTGTTCCTTTTTGACTGGGCCCTACATCAAGGGCAGCTCAGAGATCAACAACTCTGTGTTGATAAGGCCCAGAGCATTTTGTGTTTGGGAAAACCCCTCCCTGTTTCCAAAGCTGAGCTGGCTCTGATGGGCAGCCTCTCTCTCCTTCCTCCCTGCCTCACTGCTTTGCACTCACCAATCTGTCCATAGGCCATGCCAATGAGACGGCGATTCACAAGATTATCAGTCTTGGGGTCCCTTGGACGCCTCTGCATGATGTCACTTTCTGGGTTCTCATAAGCCAGGGAGATAGCAGGTACCTAGAGGTTAGAGGGATGGAATTATGGAGTCACAAGGTTCAGAAGGAAACTCAGGAAGAGCTTCATACTACCCACCCCATGGTCAAGCTTTCTCCTACTCTTAATCTGTCTCGCAGGAATTCTCTTAGCCAGGCTGCAGCCTGATCCTCACCATGTCTGTGCCCAGGTCAATGCAGAGGATCGTGATGGTGCCCAGAGGCAAGGGGATCCCAAGGATGATGAACATCAGGAAGGGGGTGATCTCGGGGATGTTGCTTGTCAGGGTGTATGCGATAGATTTCTTCAGGTTATCAAAGATGAGGCGACCTGTGAAGGAAGGCCAACCTTCTATGAGGAACACTGAAAGGTCCTATGTCCAGTGCCTGGACAGACAGACTACCACAAAGATGTGTCATGATGTATGCATGAGAAGGTCTGGAAGTCCTAGCAGTCCTGATTTTGTCCCTAAATTGTGTGATGATTAATTAGAGCCACAATTCATTAGCATGCCCAGACTGTACTCTTTGTTCTTGGACTCAAAATGTCTAACGTCACTGATCTCTGAAAATGTAGCAGATTTAGCCCTAGTTAATCCTGAGGTGTCTGAGAATACCAGTATTAAAGCCTTTACAAGATTAAGCATGAAATAGAGAGGGCCTGGACTTAGGACAGAAGGGTTTGAATCTTATTTTCTGCCAAAACCAGCTTGTGACCTTGGATACCTCTTATCTCTCTGACCATCATTTCTTTTGGGCTGCAAGAAGTTGGGTCTTTCCTTGACTATCCTTTCAAAGGCTGGAAACCCTCCCTGCACTCCATGTTTCATTTTTTTTTCCATTGCTCTTAAGATAGTATGCAATTTGCATAGTATGCAGACAGTAGTATACCTGTTTGCACTAGAAATTAAGTTGTATGTGTGCAGGGATTCATACATTTTTCTCCCACCATTGTATTCCCAGTTTGTGGAATAATACCTTGCATGCCCAGCCAGTGCTTAAAAGATTTTTTGCACTGAATAGCTATTGGAAGTTAGGATCATACTAAGTTTTAATCAAGTGTAACCATTACTATTTTGTGGGTTGTCATGTTTTAGTAAGATAGCTCCAGATAGGAAGTAGGGAACTTGGGTAAAGCATTCTAGGACTTTTCTGTTCACCAATGGGTACTCTCTTTTGGCATTCTCTGGAAAGAGGGTGCTTAACTGGGTTCATACAGTAAACTCTTGGATAGTTTCCAACCAATCCTGATATGTCACCATTTGTGGAAGCCCTGCTGAAGACTGTA
The DNA here is from genome assembly GCA_004027165.1 of Ctenomys sociabilis. Classification (NCBI taxonomy): domain Eukaryota; kingdom Metazoa; phylum Chordata; class Mammalia; order Rodentia; family Ctenomyidae; genus Ctenomys; species Ctenomys sociabilis. Next base: position 1,035 of record PVKA01007431.1, on the reverse strand, counting down.
GATATGGGGGTTTCCCAGGGCTATAGGTACATGCGTGTTCTCAGTACACCTGAATCCCAGTGAGACGACAAAGAGGATACTCTCTCACAGTGCTAGCATCCTTGGAAAATATGGATTTTCTTCCAATCTAATAAAAAAATGAGGTCTTGTAGGACACAGGAAAGCTTCAATCTGTGGGCCCAGCATGAGCAGGTGTGGAGCTTTCCTGGAGCCATTAAAGAACTTTGGCAGACTCTGGGCAACCCGCAAGACTCTATCAGGGTGATTACTGGGAGCTTCAAAAAATGCCAAAAGACATGAGCAAAAGGCAGTTTCAATCCTCTAGCCCACCCAGAACAAACCCAGGAGAGAAAGACGTACAAGAACTTGGAAAGCACACACCTTAAATCTCTGAAATGATATCAACTGAAGTAAAGAAACAAATCCTTCAGGCTATAGAAGAAATAAGAGCAGAAATAATCTCTCAGGCACAAAAGAGAAAGGATAAAAGTAAGTAAAGAATTTCATAGCACAGCTAAAGAAGAAATAGGTAGAAAAATAGAGGAGAATAGAAAAATGATGGAAACACTGAATGAACAATACAGGAAAAAATTAGAATTCACAAAACAGATTCAAACAGATATCCAGGACATTAAGAACTCCATTGAAAGCTGTCAAAACTGCTTGGATGAAACAGAAGATAGACTTTCAGACTTAAAAGACAGTGTTGCAGCTAATGAATGTGAAAGTAAATAAAAGATCTCTTAAAACTAACGAGGAATTAGAAAATAACAATTCAACATCTACAAGATGATGCAAAGAAAAATAATATAGGAATAATAGGTGTCGTGGCCAGGGAGATGGCTCAGAGGAATAAGTGCTTTCCCTGGCAAGCACAAGGGCCTGAGTTCAATCCTCGGTTCCACCACCAAAAAAAAAAAAAAAAAAAAAAAAAAAAAAAAAAAAAAAAAAAAAAAAAAAAAAAAAAAAAAAAAAAAAAAAAAAAAAAAAAAAAAAAAAAAAAAAAAAAAAAAAAAAAAAAAAAAAAAAAAAAAA
>PVKA01007430.1:0-77896 GCA_004027165.1 Ctenomys sociabilis | reverse complement strand
TCAAGACCTAGATAGAGCAAGACCTATATACCAACACATGTACTTTTTTTTTCTTATGAGGTCAGTGAAGTCCCCTCAGGGTTTATCTTGTAGTCCTGTACCTTATTCTGTAGATCCTTTGTCTGTGTCATCCATGTGGATGAGTCACGGCCATGCTTGACCAGTTTGCTCTCTGAGAGCCTGAGAGAAAGTTTTCTCTTTATGTGACTCTCCCCAGGCACACTATAGAACTTTGAACTCTTTCCTCTGTGGCTCCATAATCTCCTTGTTCAGAAAATTTGGAGCTCAACTGAGTTTCATGATGTTGCAGTACAGGTTCTCCTACGTCCTGAGTCTTTGCTGACCTTGAAAGGCTAGGGCCAAAATGTTGGATGGCCTTGTGGCTCTTCTATTTCTCCAATTTTGATCTGTGAACTTCGGTTGTTAACCATCCAGAAGAAAAGCTGATTAGTATCCTGCAGCATATGCCATTCACTTTGCCTTATCAGACTCAATTGATTTTAGTTGTTGTTGTATGTTTCCATTTGTATTTCTGCTTTTCGCTTCTTACACTAGGGAGACTATACGATATTTGCACATGTGTGTCTGGTTTATTTAACTTATGAGTATATGTTCAAGTGGCATCCACTTCAATATAAATGCTTCAAGCTTATCATTCTCAATAGCTGAGTAATACTCCATTATATAGAAATAGCACATCTTTTTCAACCATTCCTCATGTGATGGACATCTTGGTTATTTCCAAGATTTTGCTATCACACATTGTGCCGCTATAAACATAAGTACACATATATCACTATGATACAATGTTTTCAGTTCCTCTGGGAAAATTCCCAGTAGGGGGATAGCCGGCTTGAATGGGATTTCTAGTCCTACTCTTTTGAGGAGTCTCCACACTGACCTCCACAATGGTTGTACCAGTCTACATTCCCACCAGCAGTGGAGAAGTGTTCCCTTTTCTCCACAACCTCTCCAACATTTGTTGTTGGTTGATTTCCTTATGATAGCCATTCTTTCTGGAGTGAGATGGTATCTCAGTGTTGTTTTTGTTTGCATTTCATGGATGACTAGCGATGTGGAGCATTTTTTTCATATATTTATTCGCTTCTTTAATTTCGTCCTCTGAGAAGTGTGTATTCATCTCAGATGCCCATTTCTGAATTGGGTCTTTAAATTTGAGGGCCCTGTTATATCTTAGTTCTTTATATATTCTAGGGAGCAGACCTCTGTCTGATTGCTTATTTGTTACCTTGGGATTCACTTAACCAAGAAAGTCAAAGATCTTTTCACGGAAAATTACAACACCCTAAGAAAAGAGATTATACAGGATTTCAGAAAATGGAAAGATATTCCATGCTCCTGGATAGGGAGAACCAACATCGTGAAGACGGCCATAGTCCCAAAATTTCTGTACAGGTTTAATGCAATCCCTATCAAACTGCCACCAGCATACCTCCCAGACATAGAGAAATCATTCCTAAAATTTATTTGGAACCACAAACGACCTAGAATAGCAAAGGCAATCTTGGCCAATAAAGACAAGGCAAGAGGCATCACAGTTCCTGACTTGAAATTATACTACAAAGCCACTGTGATAAAATCAACATGGTATTGGTAACAAAATAGACCTGAGGATCAGGGGAATAGATTAGAAGACGCAGAGGCATCTACAATCACACTCAGCCATCTGATCTTTGACAAAGGGACCAATCATACTTACTGGAAGAAAGATAGCCTCTTTAACAAATGGTGCTGGATAACTTGGCTTTTTACACGCCAAAAACTAAAACTTGACCCAGCTCTATCACCATGCACTAAGTTAAAATCAAAATGGATTAAAGATCTAAACATTAAAACAGAAACACTCGATCTCCTGGAACAGAAAGTAGGAGGAACTCTTGAAGACATAGGAGTAGGTAAAGAGTTCATGAACAAACATATATTCGCATGGGAAGCACTTGAAAGAATCATCAACAACTGGGATCAACTCTTCTTAAGGAGTTTCTGCATGTCAAAAGAAATTGTCAACAGAGTGAAAAGACAACCCACAAATTTTAAAAAAATGCAGCATCACTTTGGACCTTTGTCTGCAGTTCCTTCAGCTTCCAGAAGCCTCCCTAGCTTTCTATTGCAGTCCTCGTGGCTTCCCAGTGCAAACCCCGCAGCTTTCCAACAGGACTTGCTCTGGACTCTGCCCTGAGCTCTAACCTTCCACCTTCACCTAGGCTCACTCAGAGTGAAGAGGGCCCGTTCGCCTTCCACCACCCTGATTCCCTAGGATTTCTGCAGAACACACACACACACACATGCGCGCTCACGCACAAATTTGAAGCTATTTCTCTAGTGAACCCGACACATGTTCTCAGCACACGCCATGTATGTGCAGTCACCCTTAAGGTGGGGCCTATTTCACAATGCGCAGAAAACATTTGTCACATTCTACATCTTAAATACATGCAGTTTCATCAATTACGTATCAATAAAGCTGGGGAAAAGGCATTTTCTGCAGTGTCTGGTGTCCTGCATTTGCTCTGCCCAGTTCAGCAGCTGCCGCCCACGCCCGGCTCTTGAGCGCTTGAAAAGCGCAGGTGGCTCTGAGGAGGGGAGCCGGTGCCGTTCCAATCCTGATCCCTGAGAAGTAGCCAGGGGGGCTGTGCGCTCCTTTGGACAGCGAGGCTGCAGTGTGTCGCCAGACAGAAGGGGCAGTCCCGGCAGTCCTTGCTGCCCCTGGGAGTGTGCTTGGGTCTCCAGGGGCGGCCCTGTGTGGCCAGCCCCCCCCCCCTCCTTCATGCTTGCTTCTCGGCACTTTGCAGCCACAACCTGCTGCCGTCCAGCAGGAGTTTCGGACCATGCTTCTCGCTGGAGCAGTACTCCTCCATCTGTCCCCATATTTGGAAACTTAAATATGGGATTACCGAAGCTAGTTATTTCATGCTATCTATTACTGCAAAGCAGTATTTCCCAAATGTTAAGCGTGTGCCTCTGGTGGCATGAGAGACAATTTTAAGTGGTAGGCTCCAAGCATTTACATAATTATATTACTTACTTTTATTTTAGTGGGTGTTGGAAAAATATGATTATACCTCAGATGTGTAATTTCGTGGCTGTTACTGCTTCCCACGACACTAAGTGGCCATTTGTACTTTAGAGAGCCATCTAAGCGCAACACTGAGCAAGTCGTGGTGCAGCTTAGCTCTAGTCTGTGCTCTCTGGGAAAGCAGTCGCTAAGTAAACCTGTGTCAGCCGCATGCAGGCCCGCGTGAGGCCTGGATCTCGACAGGAGCCGTGTGCTCCCGCCCCGACTCCCGGAAGTCCTCGGAGAGACCCTCCCTGCCTCGCCGCTCAGCACCCTGCAGCGAGGTACTCGCCTCCTCCCTGTGCGCTCTTTGCTCCCTCAGGGCAGCGTTCACCGTGATGGCTTGGCTGCTTATGGAGAGGTCTGCTCCACTCACTGCGCTGAGGATTCTTTCAAACCAGAGACATTGTCACAATCATTTTTGTCTAAGAATTAATCATATTGAGGCTGAGGCAGAAGGATTGCAAGTCTGAGGCCAGACTGAAAAACTTAGGGAGACCCTGTCTCTAAATAAATAAATAATGAAATAAATAAACAGGGCTGGGAGCGTGGCTGTGGTAGGGTTGCTAGGCTCAGTTCCCAGCAGCACGCTGTAGTGGATTTCTAACAGGTGGTCAAATTATTATACTCAGCTGAATTAAAGTAGCATGGTGCTGGGTGCGGAGGCCCTCCTGAGGGTTGCTCCCAGCAGCATAAATGCAGAGCAGGATAACTGCCGGAACACTGTCAGGGATGCTATTTGGAGAAGTTGTTGGAGCTGTTGGAAGCTGCTGGTTCTCGTGGGCTGTTCTGCTGCAGGACCTTGTCATGCTGGCTGTCCTGATGAACTTTGGAAAAGCTTGGGTCCTCATCTAGAGTATTGATTCCTGGCTCTGAAGGAGCAGATGGTGCCCTGCTCAGCTTCTTGAAGCTTGTTGCATTGACTTTCCTAATGGGAACTCGGCTTTCCCCATCACTGGAGGGGCTCAGGGCCTCCCTGCTGCTGAGGACGGCTGTGGTACTTTTGGGGTAGCTCTGGGGCTTACTTGAGCACAGTTCTCTGGCTTCAGTTCAGATCCTTCATCCCGCTGGCATAGACTTCCTAGCTTCCACCACTGACCTTTGGGCCTTTCCAGCAGAGATCCAAGAAGCCAGCCTGCATGAGAGCTTGTTGTGGGCTCTAGGCCTTCAGCTGGACGGGGAGGCACTGTTATGAGCTGTAGGCCCTCATCTGGATTCTTTAGTGTTTAGTGTGTGGACAGGTTTCCTGAACTTGTTGTGTATAACCCTTTGGGTGATTCAATATAAAATATTGTAAAATGTATCCTGTATTATATCGCTTCCCTTGAAAAAGAAAACCCAAACCATGGCGCACACACACAGATGCACACACACGCACACGCGTGCACACACACACACACACGTGCGCATGTTCACCCTAGTCACGGTACATGGTTCATAGTACACATTTAAGAAGTAAACATTTGAGGTTGTCAAGGAACAAACTCCAGCTGTGATTTAAACTGTGACAGGAAGCCCATGTTCCCAAGCGCCCCTCCACGTACTCGCTGCGCTTGTAGTCAGCCTTTGGCCGCGCCAGGGTAGAAAGTACCTAGGAAGCGAATTACATTTAATATTTGCCAAAAAGAAACAAGAACATAAAATGTGCAAGGAAAATATTGCAATGCTTTCCAAAGCTAAAAACTGTAATTTTTTGGAATTGCTTACACCTCTGCTGTCAAAGATTTTTGTTTTATTTTGTTTGCAAAACATGCTAGGCCAGTGCTGTGCCACTGAGCTATATCACTGGCCCTCATAGACTTTTTAAAGATTCAGTTTATTCAAATATTTCAAGCTAATATATAGCACTTTTTTTTGGAAAAAAGTCTCTTTTGGCTTGAATTATGAAACCTGATGCCAATGCCCTCGCAAGCAATTCCTCAATTCTCCTTTTCATTTTCCTTGGGGAAACATGGAACAGCGCTGGCTCCTTAAGTAGGATAATGAAATGTAAATAAAGAATCTGAATATAATAAACTTTCTACATATCTGTTTATGTAAATGAGCCATTCACTATGTCTAGGACAATGAAATATGCAAAATAGCCAAGGTTTGTGGGAACAATTTTTATTTAAATACAAAATCAACTGTGTTGCTTCCCTGAAAGCTTGCAGCCTTGCCTTACAATGCTCTCCAATTCCTTGGATAGGAATGTGTGTATTCTGGAGAGAGCTCCTTCAGAGTAGCTTTTCCTTTCCATCCTCAAATGAAATCTGACACATAAGGCCCATATCATCTCTATAATTCTTTTAAAAGTATTACCTAAGTTTGAGAATGCACAAGATCCTAAATGTATTTGTTCATGGTCAGTGATGGGTTATTTGACAAATTCTGTGCTCTGTACACTGAGATGGGAACAGCATGAATTGAGATGCTTAATGAATGGAGCTCACCATGTACACAGGGAAAGCTGCAGAGCCACTGCGGAAACTGAAGCTGTAGCTGCTCTAAGGAGGGGACTGATGACCTTCAGAAGCAGGGAGGTGTTCTTGGAGGAAGGAGTCTGAGGGGTCCTAGAATAGTATAGGCCAATTGGGTCAGGAGAGGGCAAAGGATATTCAGAGCAAGCCGCAAGTGCTTCAAAGTGGGGCTGGGTGTTTGGCATCACTGTGCGTGTGTGGGCCACACTGGCAGTGGAGAACGAGGATGAAGGGCTTAGCTGTGGCTAGAGCATGAAAAGGGCCCTGAAAGGGCTTTCCTGTGAGCTGAGGACGTGGACATGTAACACCATTCACAGTAACATCCCACAAAAATGAAATACACAGGAAGTAAAGATTTACACAGTGGAAATTATAGTGCTCTGAGAAAAGAGACTGAAGAGGTTTTCAGAAAATGGAAAGATATTCTTTGCTCCTGGATAGAAAAGAACCAACACTGTGAAAATGCCTATATTCTCAAAGTTGTCGTACAGATTCAATGCAATCCCAATTAAAATATTGCTAGTATACCTCACATATCTAGAGGTACCTCACATATCTAGAGAAAACATTCCTAAAATTCATCTAGAAGAGACCTAGAATAGCAAAAATAATCCTAGGCAATGGAAAGGCAGGAGGCATCACAATCCCTGGCTTGAAATTATAAACAACTGACAAACCAAAGCAAAAACAGACTTGAGGGTCAGTGGAACAGACTAGAACATACAGACACAACTGGAAACACACTCAGCTATCTTACCTTTGCCAAAGGGGCCAAACATGTTCACTGGAAGAAGGCGAGCCTCTTTGATAAAAGGTGCTGGAAATACTGACTTTCCACATGCTGAAGGCTAAAATTAGACACATATTTATTTTCATGGACAAAACTACTGTCAAAGGGGATCAAAGATTGAAATATTAAAACAGAAACACTAAATATTCAGGAGGAGAAAGTAGGTAGAAATCTCAAGGAAATACAGGTAGTTAGAGAGTTTATGAATGAAAACCAAATTGCATGGGGAGTAGTTCAAAGAATCAAACACTGGGACTTCATCCTTTTCCAAAACGTTCTGCATGTGAAAAGAAATCACCAATAGAGTAAAAAGAAAACTCAGAAATTGGGAAAAACTTATGGCTGACTATCTCTCAGACAAAAACTTCTATCTGGACTATATAAAGAATTAAAAAATATCAGCCCTCCAAAATTCAAAGACCCAATCCAAATACGGGCATCTGAGGAGAACATATACTTCACAAGTGAAGAAATACAAATGACAAATAAATATATGAAAAAAATTTCCACATCATTAGTCATTCAAAAGATACAAATTAAAACAATACTGAAATGTGTAATATGAGGGCCGTGCTTGGCTTGCCTGTCATTTGGGTCTTATGAAAGCATACTGCTTCTAATGTCATATCAATTACTACTATACTCTCTCTCTCTCTCAAGTAAATATTTGTTTTTAAAAAAGACAATAAAAGAAAACAAGAGAGAAGAAAAAAATTCCATAGAACTGTCCTGCTACAATGATGTATATGGTTAGATTTCTAAATTTCTGTGTAAAACTATGTAATTGCTTATTTTTATTATTTATTATGTTATTTGTTATTATTTATTATTTTTTCACAGAAAAAGAAGAACAAAAGAAGCCCAAAGAAGAAAAGAAATCATAAAAATTATAGCAGAAATAAATTCAATTGAGACAAAAACAGTTCAAAGAATTAATGAATCAAAATGCTAGTTCTTTGAAAGATTAAACAAAATCAGTAAGCCCCGAGCTAACCTCATCAAAAAGAGGAAAGAAAAAATTCAAATACAAGCAATAAGGAATGAAAAGAGTGTAATCACCACAGACCCAGTGGAAATTCAGAAGATTATCAATAGCTACTTTGAGAATATTTACGCTCACAGAATAGAAGACACAGAAGAAATGGACAGATTTCTCGAAAGGTACAAATTACCAAAACTGAATCAATATATATAACCACTCTCAAAGCCCAATAACAGCCAATGAAATATGAAATGTAATAAAATACCTATCGACAAAGAAAAGTCCAGGTCCTGATGGATTCACAGCTGAATCCTACAAGACATTTATGGAAGATATATGCAGTATCTATACTCCTCAAACTCTTCAAGGAAATTGAAAAGGAAGCAGTCCTCGCAAAATCATTCCTGGAGGCAAGTATTATACTGATGCCAAAACCAGGGAAAGATGCAACTAAAAAAGAGAACTATAGGCCAGTCTCCCTCATGAACATAGATGCAAAAATCCTCAATAAAATCCTAGCAGATAGAATACAGCAAATCACCAAGAAGATCATACAACCTGACCAGGTAGGATTAATCCCAGGGATACAAGGATAGTGTGGAGATTCCTTAAAAAACTAGGACAGGAAATCCCATTCAAATCAGCTATCCCCCTACTGAGAATTTTCCCAGAGGATCTGAAAAATCTTATCATAGTAATATATGTGTACCTATGCTTATAGCAGCACAATCTGTGATTGTCAAATCTTGGAAACAACCAAGATGCCTGTCACATGAGGAATGGCTGAAAAAGATGTGGTATTTTTATATGATGGAGTATTACTAAGTTATAAAGAATGATAAACTCATAAAAATCTAAACATTAAAACATAAGTACTCAGTCTCCTGGAAGAGAAAGTAGGAGGAAGTCTTGAAGACATAGGGGTAGGCAAAGAGTTCATGAACAAACATGTATACTTGTGGGAAACACTTGAAAGAATTCACAACAGGGACTAACTCCTATGGAGAAATTTTTGCACGTCAAAAGAAGTTACCAACAAAGTGAAAAGACAACCCACAAATTTCGAAAAATCTTAGCTAATAAGCACTAAGGCAAAGTGTTGTGTCCTACAGTCGATACCAGAAAGAATTCCAGCAAGAAGGGGACAGCTGCTGTCTTGGAACACTGATGAATCCACTTGTTTGGGGCCAGACGATCATTGTGATGAATCGAGGAAGGAATAAAGATGCCCCTGGTGACCATCATAAGAGCGGTGGACGGAGCCCTGGAGACTGGGGCAGCGTCAAGTGCACTCAGCAGAGAGGTGAAGACGCGACTGCACGCGCAGAGCCCAGAGCATTTGCAGGGACTTGGGAAAATGAGCCTGGGGTCAAGGAGGGCGTAGTTTTGGTGATAAGAAGTGCTGGCGTCGGCTTCTCTGACCACAGGAACAACTCAGTGGAGATGAGAAGTTTGATGATGTTGGAGAGACGGGGACAAGAGCAGTCTCCAAATAAGCCAGGAGTGTGGAGGACACAATGGAGGGTCAGTGGGATGGGTGGCTTTTCAGTGTGAGCCACAGTGCCCAGACATGTGGTCTGATTATTCCAGATGCTTCTGTGAGTGTGCTTTTGAATGAAATTAATACTAAAATCAGTAAGCTGTGAGCCAAGAAAGTTTCCCTCCACAAAGGCTTTATCCACATAGGTGAAAGAATAGACCAGAAGGCCAGCCTCCCTGGAGCAGGGGCAACCCTGCACACAGAGCATTCCCTGGGCCTAGAACCCTGGCTGCTCTCAGCCTTTGGCCTCTAGCCCACAAGCTGGAGTTGGGCCATTGGCCTCCAAAGTCATGAGAGCCAGTTTTTTAAATAAACCTCTGGGCAAGTTTTATTGCTTGTTTCTCTGGACAAGGCTGATAATACAGTCAGCCTGGAGAGGAGGACTCTTTCCTCACTGCAGCAGGAGCAAAGTGGAGCATGACTGCAGATGTTCAGTGTCCACATGAGGAAGATCTTGCACTTCTGTCTGACTGCTCTGTTCCTCCATGAGGAATGAAAATGGATGCTGAAGGTGATGGAAAGGAGAGACTGAAAAAGATTTGCATGGAGAGCTTATGTAGAAAAGAAGACCAAAGACATTCGAAATAATAGGTTTTGGGGAAATTAATGCACACCTATTTGAGTTTTGTGGGCCGCAAAAGTGGGAAGAGACAATTTAGTAGGTGTGCATTCTCCTTCAGTGAAATTCAGCCAACAGGGATGTGCACAGATTGGGGTGGTGCATGGATTCGGCCGGGGGGGGGGTGTTTGGAAGCAGCTAAGGTAATTGCGAGGAAGGTGACTGACTGTAAGGGGGGCTCAAGATGTCCAGAGTTGGAAAGGGTGGCATTAAGAATTTGAGAAGCTTTGATGAGCTTAATTAAGTGCCAGAACAAAAATATCCAAGGTAGTAGTCAGAGCAAGAGTATTTTGATGTCTGTATATCGGAAAGCACTAATTGTTTTGTGTTGATAGACACTGGATGTGAAAGGGTATTTAAAGAGAAGATTATTGGAGCCAAGGGAAACTTCAAGCCAGGTGACTTAAGATTGTTTTTGGACTGGATCAACACATGCATTACTAATGGTATTCTCAGGGTCTTCTGAGCTTGCCCGAGTCCAGTGCAGGCTGAACTTGTCATGGGGAAGATCGGTTTTCAGAATGCCTCTTGCCTCGGGGAGGTTTTTCACTAAAAAGGGGGCACATGGGATTAGTCTTTCTTAGTCTAAGTCAAAGCATAAAATATTGGAGTTAGGCATTGCCAGGTAAACAGAATTACAGAGACATTTTATGTATTGACTGAGGGAATGGGTAAAAATATTTTAAAAGAAAAGTTTTGAAATACAAGATAAATTACTGATGGGTAGACAGCAGATGATTTACCTATTTGAGGTTTTACAAATGAATGTTGAAAGATACTGTGCAATAACTCTTTCCAGTAGTCTTTAAACAGCCCATTGGGTTGAACCGGCCCAAAGGGACGAGGAAAGTCTGCTATATTCAGCTTATAAGTAAACCCAATCATTTTGAACTTTTCATTTGTAAACATGCAGAAAACAACCCTACATTTAATCTCATCTCCACTTTGCTGACCACGAACGTTAACTAAATTAGCACCTAATTTTTTATTTAATAGTTTATCATTTTATGCCCATTTCATAGAAGAGAGTTGCAATATAGTTGGATGTGTAGACTTGGAAATTGGAGGCTAATCTATGAATAAAAAATACTCATCTCTGAAGAGTGGAAGGAAAATTACAAAATAATTCCACTTGCAATTTGTGTATTAGCTTAAGCATACACTGTGCCTGCTCCTTAAAGCAACCCCTCACTTTCTTCTTTAGCTGCAGTATCATTAAGAAGTTTCCTACACAACACCAAGAACTCAATGGAGAGGAAAAAGTAACAGAACTAACATACTGCATTTTTCTCTTGTTAATTTTTTATTTTATTGAAGTTATATCTGCATATTTTTTTTGGGCAGAACTGGGGATTGAACTCAGGCCCTTGCACTTTCCAGAGATGTGCTTTCTCTACTGAGCCATCTCCCCAGCCCCTCTGCAGACTATTTACAGGGTGTTATGGTTTGTGTCTAGTTGTCCCCCCAAAGCCTCATACAATCACTGAGGCTACTTTTAGAGTTTGTGATGAATTCATGATCCAGTGCTGGGATTATGGGTGTGCGTGCTACACCCCCACTGGATACAAGATAAGGGAGACAGACTTGCTAGCTGCTCGCTTTGCTCTTGCTGTTTTCCACTGCCATGATGGGCTGCCTTTGGCCATGTGCCACTCTGCCTTGGAGCCAGCCAAGTATGGACTGAAGCCTTCACAAACTGTGAGGAAGGGAAAAAACCTTCAATCAAATAATTCAATACTTTCTCAGAACCAAAAACTATGAATTGATGGTATGATAGAGCCACGAACAAGACAGTAACATAGAATGCACCCGGCGACCTTTCCTTGCTGCACTTTGGGTATTTTGTTCCAGAAATGAGAGAAAAGCAGCTGAGACACAGTCAGAGAATTCTGTAAGATTTCTCAAGCAAAACTCTTTCTCCTCTCTACTATTTTCTGTCACCAAGGTCAATCTCTTTCTTTCTGTTTGTTAATATTTTTGTCAAATCATACTGAAGCTGTGGACTTAGTTTTCTTTTTATCCTTTCCTGAAATATTCATATGTATAATTTTTTTTGGTGCAACCAGAGATTGAACTCAGACCCTTGTGCTTGCCAGGGAAGCACTTATTGTACTGAGCTGTCTCCTCAGCCCCTCATATGCATAATTTTAGCTCCTCTTTGGTCAAACATAAATTTAGATAAAATTGTACTGTTGTCTGTACTGCTCTAGCCCAGCAAACATTATGCAGTACTTAGATGATTAATAAGCTAGGCTTACTTTTCATGTCCTGCTTGAACAATTTTCAGGAGATTATGGGGCCACAGAGGAAAGTGATCATGATGTAGATTGTGCCCAAGGAGAGTCACATGGAAAGAAAACATTCTCTCAGGTTTTCACAGAGAGCAAATTGATCAAACAATGGCTGTGACTCATCTACATGGCTGACACTGATCAAGGATCTAAAAGTGCATACAAGGTTACAGGATAAATCCTGAGGGGACTTGACTGATCTTATCAGATACAAAAGTTGCATTTCTTGTTATATAGTCTTGCTTTATCTTGGTCTTACTATCCAGCAGAAAATTATAAAAATGAGATATATAAAGTAAAGCCATATTAATATGCTGAGCTGTGAAAGGCTCAAATCAACAACTTCTGTGGATAACCCACTACTGTTGTGGACTGCTGGACTGTATTGGAGTGTTTTGCTGAGTTCAAGCACCTATAGTATTTGAATGCCAATAGAATACCCATATCTGACAGGACTAAACAAAAAAAGGGGATACAAAGGAAGAACCATTTTGTCTTTGTATATACAGAATAGTTAAGATAGACATATAGCTACTTTCACTTAATTCTATGAGAAGAAAGATTTGTAGTAATAGTGTTTGGCCAGGATATCCTGTGTGCTTGTTGTAGTATGGATAACTACTAAGAAGATAACAATGTAAAATGTATTAACTATCAAAAATGTCCTATTAACCAGCTTTGAAAAAAAATAATGTAGGAGATAGAAACTAACAAAGGTAACTGCAAACATGACGGAGTTGGGTAAATATAAAGAGAATGACTCAGAAATCCATTTTATGTGCCAAGAAAATACAAACTTACAGTGTGAATCAAAGAAGAAAGGGAAATAGCTACAATGAAGCTAGCGAGGTTTGAGACCGCAAGTGGCAGAGTGGAAGTGCTACAAATGAAGGGAACACCCCTCATTAATTAAAGGGTCCGAAAGTCAGATGAAACTTGTCTTCCTCCCCAGAATAAATAATACTCTTAAAACTAAAACTGTACATACTGTGATAATAAAAGATTTCATGAAGGTTGTTGAGGATGCATCCGTTAATTTAAGCATCAGCTTAATGATTTTATAGAAAATAACTGGAGGCCGGGGAGATAGCTCAGTGGAATAAGTGTTTGCATGGGAAGCACAGGGTCCTGAGTTCAATCCCCAGTACAACAAAAAAGAAAGAAAGAAAAGAAAAAAGAATATAACTGGAAATGTTCAGGGCATAAAAGTCTCTTTGTAAAAAATTAATATTTTGTATACTAGAAATATAAAATCTTCTCAATTCATTTTTAAAGTATCACCCTGATACCAAATCTGAGCTAGCGTACCCACATAAACACAGGTAATAAATGTGTCATCCTTATTCTCACAGATTTTCTTGTGTATGCTTTGAACAGTTCTGTTACTAGCGATATTACACATCAACGTACGCTCCAGTTCTGGTTAACTGTTGTGTACAGTGTGCAGTAAATGTCTACATTCACGGAGGCAGACACCCACCCAATCGCCTCCGTACCATTTTTTCACTTTTTTCCCCTTTGGAAAACACTCTCTTGTTTAGTTGCTTAAACAAAAATGAAATGAAACGCACACGTGCAATGCTAAAGCCCAGAGAGATGCCCGCTTCGTCCTTAGGTGGTCGTGGCCGCAGCGTGTGCTTGCGGCCCTCTCGGGCCTTCTCTGCGGAGTCAGCAACTGCGGCAGAAGCCTGCTGGCTGGGCAGGAGCTCAGAAGGCTTTCCCTGCGCCGTTCTCCTGTGCATGGCCTGGCATGCCTGCGGCCTGCAGTGTTAGCATTTAGGGTTTAAAGCAAAAGCCACGAGGGGAAAAACGTGCCCCCACAAAACGTACTTTGCCTAAGGCTTGGAGGAACGTCCGTGTCCCCCACGCCACTGCAGTGATAGGGTGGGATGCATGCCGCGGGGGCAGTGCCGGCAGAAGGCCGCGCACAGTACTGGCACGCAGACAGGCCTGCAGCCGGCTCCTGCGGCCCGCGAGGCTCTCCGGAGGCATGCTGATTGTACCACGCTGTCTGGACACATGATAGAGATTAGAGATTCAATTTAATCTTCCTGACGTCAGGCAATATGCCTTCTTGCTAGCTTCCTCCAATTCTGCATTTAAATTTCTTTAAAAAGATAAAAACTCCATCGACTCACTTATTTACGGCTTTTTATTGACCAGGATTGAGACTTCAAGGACAGCATTAAGCAAGATTCATAGAAAACACTCATAATACCCCCTCATCCCCAACATGCTAGATAAAAACGCCCATGACCCACCCACTCTCCATACTCTGATTGTAGGGGAAAAGAAAAAGAAATATCTTACCACTCTATAAACGAACAAGCAAACCCCGATAAATGTGGAAAATCTTCCTCTGAAGACAGACAGCTACACAGACTGCTAGAAACATAAAGAACTATTACAGATCTGGTTATTAAAAAGAGTGGTGGTTTGCTATGCACACTGGCACCCAGCTAGTGTGGCCTGAGATGGCTGAGAAAAATACTCCCATGTGCAAGTGAATGCGACCGTGAGAATGACAGCAGGGCCACATGGGCATCTGCGGTGCCCCTGAGGTTCTCCACGGGCGAGGGCGTGTGCACGGGACACCACTTGATCCGCTTGTGTCTTGTCCCCTCCTTTCTCCTCCTTGCATTTCTTAGTCCTCTTCCATTTTTCAAAAAGATCTATTCTCTGTTTTCTATTATCTTTTTTATCTTACTCCATAATTTATCTGTACTTTGTTTTTCTCATGTAAGACAATCCATGACATATTTAAGCTTGTGTGTCTGATTTACTTCACCTGATCTCGTGGACTCAAGGTGCACTGGCTCTTCTACAGGTGACACACGTTCATACTTAGGGACCACACTTCCTTTATCCATTGTCTGTTTATGAACATCTAGGCCACCTGTAAGATTTAGCCATCATGAATTACGCGTGTATAAACACTGGTACGTGTATATCACCGTGATGTGACATCCTTAACTCTCAGAAAGATAACTAGAAAGAAAGAAAAAAAAAAGATACCTAGAAAGGAAATAGATGGGTCAAATGGAATTTGTATTTAGGATTTTTTTTGGATGTGGGAATCACCATACTGTTTTCCATGTTGGTTGTACTGATTTACATTCCCACTAACAATGTAGAAGTACTCCTTTTCCCCTACAGTCTTGCCAGGATTTATTTTTATTTTATTTTCTTGATGATAGCCATTCTTTCTAGAGTAAATGGAACCTCATTGCTTGTATGACTGATTACAGATGACTGAGGACCATGTTCAAGAAAACAAGAAGAGGATGTCTTGCTTTGCACCGTCATCAGGCTGCTCTGCAGTGCCCGACGGCAAGCTGCTGGGCACAGAACGACCCTATCTGCTTTCTCAGAACTCTGCCTGGAGACTGCAGGAGGAAAGCTTGCATGCTTGAGTCTCAACTGCTGCACTCGGCTGATCCGGATCTCGTGATTTAGAGGGCTGTGTGTGCCTTGCCCCGTGCCTGTGATTCGTACCTTCTAAGTTTCTCAAAAACCATGCTGTGCCTGCCCAGGTTGGGGCTCAGTCGGACAAGACGGGCAAGTCCCCTGGTGCTCAGTGGGTGTGGCCTCGTTGCTGATCTCGTGCGGCTCTGATCAGTCTGCAACATCTCGTGGTCTTCTAGTGTGCATTTCTCTAATGGCCAGAGATGTTGAAAATTTTAAATGTGTTGATTGGCCGTCTGTGCCTGGTCTTCTGAGTAGTGCCTGTTCATTTCAGTTGCATATTTGTTGTTGGGTCTTGTATTTGGGGAAGGATCTAATTTTTTTGAATTATGTTCTAGAACTTAATTCTCAGAGGAGTAGCTGACACCAATATTTCCCCATGGTGTAGGTTGTCTCTCTCTTTTTTTTTTTTTTTTTGTTGCTTGGTTTCTTTCCTGTCCAGAAGCTTTTAAATTTGATGTGCTCCCTCTTGTAGAATTCTGACATTATTTTTATTTTTTGTGTGGGTACAACTGGGGCTCTGTGTAGAAAGTTTCTGCCTATGTCTTTGTCTTCAAGACTTTTACCTATTTCATCTTCTGGAGATTGTTTCTGTGTCAACATTTGGGTCTCTGACCCACTTTGTTTAGTACATGGTGATATAGGTGGGTCTAGATTTTTTAGAGAAAATTTTCTTTAAAGTTTATGTATTTTTACACGTTCTTGCTATGTAGTTTGGGTTTGTAGCGATCCTCCTGTTTGTCTCAGCCTCCCCAGCACTGGGATTACAGGGTGCACCCCATACCCAATTTTGGTGGCTGGCTTGGCACGGGGCCGGCATGGCATGCAGTTCTGGGGTTGAACCTCGGTCCTTGTGCTTGCCAGGCAGTCACTTAGGCTGCTGAGCTATCTCTCTGGTCCTAGGGAAAATTTTGTGTCTGTGTACATTGAAGATTAGTTCATAGCTTGGTCCTAGTCTGGTGTTGGAATCAGAATAATGCAGGAATGCCTTTGGCAGTACTTCTCTCCTTTCAGTTTCGTTAGAGCATCTGAGGAGTGTCGGTGTTAGATATTCAGTGAAGTTGCTGTAGAATTCAGCAATGAGTCAGTCGGGTTCTGGGCTTTGCTTACTTGATTGTTTTAACTTCTTCAGCTTCATAGCTGGCTACCGGGTTGCTTTGTGGCTCAGTTCAGTTGTTCACATGTCCCTCCTAACCTATTACTGTCTTCTGGTTCTCCTATTTATTGATGTATACAATTTCAGGGTAGCTGGATTTGGTAGTGCCTAAACTTATTTTGCCCTTTTCATATTTAATTGCACTGATCCAGATTTTTTTCTTTCTTTGTTTTAGTAAAACTGGCTGAAGATTTGCTGACTTTGTTTACTCTTTCCGAGAGCACACTTCCATTCACTTATTCTTTGTGCTGATTTTTAATAGCAGCTCCATAAATTTCTTCTCTGATCTTTATACTTACCTTGCCTTTGGATCTGGATTATTCTTGTTTCTCTAAGACCTCAAGGTGCACAATTAGGTTATTTCTGAGGGCTACTCACTCTGTTTTTCTGATGCAGCCTTAACAACTATACACTTCCTTCCTCAGGGTGTTTTCATCATGTCTGACAAGTTCTGATACACTTTACTGGCATTATTGATTCCTGGAATTGTCTATTTTCTTTCTTGATTTTTTTCTGTGGCCTACTGATTATTCAAAGGTATATCATTTAATTTGCCTGAGTTTGCATTACTTCTGTTATTTATCTTATGCTGGTTTTTAATTATGTTGGACCGTGATCTTTTCTAGTTGTGTTGTACTATGATCTGATAATACACACGGGATAATCTCAGTTCCTTTGCATTTGCTTCACCCCTCTATGGGCGAGGATGTGGCCTAACTCGGAGGAGGTCCCACGAGCTGCAGAGAGGAGCGTGTGCCCTGCGGTGTGGGTGGAGCATTCTGTGGACACCTGCTGAAGGCACTTTGTTGCAGGTTTGGTGTAACTCTGCTATCTGTCCCAACTTCTTTGTCTAGATGATATGCCTGCAACGGCGAGCACTGAGGCCCCACCGTACTTGCACTGATATGTATCTGATCTTTTTGTTTTAGCTTCAGTGGTGGTTGTTTCATGACATGGAAACATCATGACTGGTGTTTGGGGTGCACATATTTATAATTCTTATCCCTACCTGCTGAATTGTTTCCTCAACCAAAATGTAGTAACTTTCTTTACCTCGTCTTATTTGTTTTGAAGTCTGTTTTGTATGAAAATAGCAGAGCTGCCCCTACTTGTTTTGGGGTTCCTGTTGCATAAAATACTGTTTCATGCAAACAGTATTTTATTTTTATTCTATTTTATCTTTTCATTTTTATTCTATGAATGCCTTTTTCTAGTAAGTGCATTTTTGTATACAGCATACTGTGTGTGTGTGTGTGTGTGTGTGTGTGTGTGTTTCCTTTTCCTGTGCCAACTCAGTGCCTTTCGATTGAGCTGGCTAGTTCCTGCAGAGCAGTATTGAGTAGCAATGATATTTTTAACTTGCTCTTGACTTTGGTAGGTAGTTTGTCTCATGACATTGATTATAATTTTCAGTTGCATATATATATATTAATCTCTTACGTGTTTATTTCGTACAGGGTCTCGCTACGCAGCTTGGACTGGTAGTGACCCTCCTATCCTAGCCTTCCCAGCACTGGGGTACAACCATGTGCCACCACACCTCGTTTTGGTGTCTGGCTCGCCCCTTGGGGGTACCACATGGTGACTGAACCCAGGTCAGCCATCACGCTTGCAGGCGGCCCTTAGGCCACTGAGCTCTCTTCCCAGCCCTAACAGTAATCTGTTTTTAAATGCTCTTTTTGATTCAGGGGACTCATCATAAGTTTTTTGAGAGATTTGTATCATTTTGGATATTGAGTTTTGTCAGATAATCACTCTCTTCTTTATTCAAATTATGTGATATATTACATTAATTTTATGATGTTAAAATAACCTTGCACTCATATGATAATTTATTCAGTCATGATATAAAATATTTTTAAAATGTTGCAGTTAGTTTTCTAATAATTTGATGATTTATATTTTTTATATAGCTTCCAAGTATAGAAGAGATTCTAATTTTTAAATGATTAACAAAAAGAGTAGTTTAAAAGCAAAAAAGTAGAACAGTATATGGAAATAAAATTTGCATCAATGAGCAAAGTTTTATTAAAACATAGCCATGCTCATTGGTCTGCCCACTGCCCGCGGCCATATTCACATGCAGCCACAGAGGCGGCACAATAAATAGGCATGCTGCAGCCTGCAAAGCCCAGAAACTTACTTAATATTTTCAGAAAACATTTGCTGCTCCCTGCTATAGATCATTGCATTTTTTTCTTTTTCCTTCTGTAGCAATATCTGAGTGATTGCTGGGTGTTGTAGACATAGGTTAAAGAAATTCTGGAGCTAGGGAGATAATTTGGTGGTCTGAGCACCTGCCTGGCAAGTGCAAGGTCCCAAGTTTGATCCCTGGTCCTGCATGCTGTGCCAGTCCTGAAACCAGGTGTGGTAGCACATGTCTATAATCCCAGCACTGGGGAGGCTGAGATAGGAGGATCACTGCATAGTGAGTCAGAAATGCATAGTGAGACCCTGTATCAAAATAAATAAACAAATAAAAATGCACAAAAATAAAACATTGTGGGTGTAATACCTTTCTCGTAGGAGAATTCCATTTTGGTCCCAGAGGCAGTCAAGGCGTCTGAGCTCGCCATACCATGGCGAGGTTTGGCTGTAAACGCTGTGCGGTCTCCTGTTTCATCTTTAGTCCTGTGGTGTAGATGTCACTGCTACAGCATCCTTCTTGTACCCAAGATGTGTCCTCCTTAGGAGTCTTCGGCCAATGTTCGGTGTCTATCCCAGGTCTCTGCAGTGCCTGGACCTGCACATCAGTGACTCGTCCTCCCCTGGTGGCCTCTGAGGTCCCTGTTAGCATCTTGCTTTGTAGGATTTCCAGAGCCTGGCATTGCACGGATTCAGCTTGGGAATTTTCTTAGGAAAATTTCACAGAGCTTTTGGGTTCTTTGTCTGTCTTAGGTCTGTTTTTGCCTATTGAATCTGCCCACAACATCTAAGTTGCAGCTCTGAATGTCCCTCATGGTGCTGTGTCTTCCTCCCAGTGAGAGCCATGCTGACTGGCACCATTTCTCTGTTCTATGGCTTATAAAATGCCTTCAGGATGAAAGATGGGATGGACACGGGGCCCAGCTACTGTGCTTCACTGCTTAAGTGTTTCCTTTCCCTAAAGGGTCAGAGGCTTACACTGGTTATTGTCCAATATTTTATCCAGCTTTTGCTGCTTTTCATTTGAAAAAGTTAATTTTAATACTAGGAACTCCCAGCTTGCCCAAGGCAGGATCAGCTTTTTTTAAAATGCTGTTTATGTCAAAGTATATGTACATATTATTGCCAATCTCTGTGTGTCCTGAAAGACACATACTACTATGCCCAGTTTTATAGATTGGGAAATGGAGAGTCAGAAAGGTTAAGACAATTGCCTAAAATTAACCCAGCCAGTTCGCAGAGGTGGGGCTGTCGCTGTGACTTCATTAGCTCCAGTTTCTAGTATAACCTTATATTTACCCAGTTGTGCCCATCTATGGATTATGCATAAGACTACAATTTATAACAATTCTGTTTTAATATTTTTATGGATTAGGTTGCTTAAGAGAGATGCTGAAATCATCAGTTGGAAATGGTAACTGAGATTTGTCTGAGGATTTTGCCTCATTATTTACAGATAATTGGCAAGTGGTTGTGAAGTGCGAGGGTTTCTGAGAAAATCTATCACCCATGGATGTGCGCCCTGGGGCTCACCCTGGTGCCTTGCACGCACCCAGGCAAGAGTTCTGCCAGAGCTGTACCTCCAGTCCTCCACAATTACTTTGCTAATGTTGTGAGATGTTAAACTACCCTTGATCCATTTAGAAGATTAATGAATTAGTTCCTGTATAAGCGCCCTGTTGGCAGAGACCATAACAAGCAAACCCTCCTTATGACTGCTTTGGGAAAGGGAACCGTTGCGAATACTCGAAAGGCTTGAAGCCCATCGAGATGCAGGCTGGCCCAGAGCAATTAGTCCTTATTCACAGCCACACATGAACCTCCTCCTGCACCCCTTTCTCTGAGCAGGAAGGGCTAACTGTAATCACTTAGGTGGGTTCTGAGCTGACCCCTGGGGAACACAGTTCTAAAATGTCTAACAAAATATGTCACAAACAAGAGGATACATAGTATAAATGTGTGCGCAGCCTTTGGGCCCACGGCCTGCGGTGCTGGCCTGCCTTGTCCTGTGTGGTGTCTCCTGGTGTGCCCCTCTGGCCGCCTCCGTGGAGGATGGCGCTCACTCGGCCTTGAGCTTTGCTGCCTCCTCGCTTGGGTCAGTACCCGAGTGCAGATGTGAAGGGATGCACTCCAGTCCTCTCACTGTTGCTTCCTCACCAAGGTCTTACCTCTCCTGCTTAGCTTTCTTGTGTCCTAGACGAGTCTAATTCTGTGACTCAGAGCCCTGAAGCCATCTTTCTAAATGTGTGTTTAGAACACTTGTGTTGTGGCTTCAGTCAGGCTCAGGCAGGAAAGGAAGATGTCAGGAGAATGGCACAGGTCAGGCGCAGGGGCCCCGGGCACTTGCAGCAGCAATTCTGGGCAAGTGCCCAGCCACCTGAAAGTCACCAGCTGCTTCGGGTCGTGATTTTGAAGCTTGTGTAAAGGCATACACAGGTGGGGTCTACACTAAACAAAATAGCCAGAAAGCCTGGTGCCACTGAGATCCAAAATGGAGCTTAAATGACCCCCTCCCTACGTGAGAGGAATGTCTCAAGAGGAGCCCTTCAGAGCGTAGCTGGAGGTAAGGTCTACTTACTTTCAGGATCCAGCAGGAGCTGAAAGGTACTCAGTGGAGCAACAGGCCTAGTGGAGGAGCCCCCCAAAGGGGACAGCTGTGAGGCCACCGGGCACTAAAATAAATGGCTTGGGACCTGGAGGCTGACAGCAGGGCCTATACTACACATGTCTTCAGCCCTTTGTCTTCATTACCCTCCTTTAGATAAGAGCTCCTGGAGGACAAGGGACAGATAAGACCCAGCAGGAAGGAGGGTACAGGCCTCTCTGCACTCTTCTGTTTCATTCCACGTCAGGCCAGCATGGTGGCCTCTGCCTTGGATACCTGCTCACCTTTCTTGAGTGCTATCCACACTTAGGACATGAGCATGGAATGAAGAACAGAGGTGGGCTCTGGGGCTGCTCTCCTCCATGTGGGAAGTTAAACATAAGGCTCATGCTTGCCCTGGGCTCTTTTCCTACCTTCAGAAGTGAGGTTCTCCACTTCTGTCTGTTTTCTCCCTGCCTAACTCAGGGGAGATTTAGATCATTTGGATTCAGTAGTATCTCTGGAGAGACAACCAGGTACAAAAGCAGGCACTGAGTGAGACGTAGCACTAAGCTGTGAGCGAAACTCTCAGAGGAAAAGGAAGTCAATGTGATGGGCAGGGGCTTGGAAGCCGGGGCACCCAGGCAGACCTCGAGGTGGCCATGAGCCCGGTGTGGCCTAGCAGGCTGTCTGCTCCAGCTGGACTGGTCCCCTGGGGCCACCTGACTGCAGTCTGCTGGAATTTATCCACAAAGTGAAAGGTGTGCTCCTGCGTGTGTCAGTTCTGCAGGCTGTCCTGTGCTTGCCAGGACTGGGAAAATTTCAACGTGAAAGGTTGTTGAGAAAGAATGTGATTTCAAGTCAGCTGTGAAAAATGAAATGTTTGCAGAGGAGTTGAGGGATACTTCAGGCTAGTAAAATGGTTTTGCACACCCTTTCAGCTGATTTTTCTTTCATTTTAATAGGAAAAAAAGATAAAATAGCAATGAAACAGTTTCAAAACAGGTTAGTAGGATGGTTATAATAATTAATACATTGCATATTGTTGTCTTTGTAATACTTATTCAGAGGACAAGATGCAGACATTATATCTTTTCTAAACAATATTAGTGCAAACTTTTATTCTTGATGAACTAAGAGAAAGGAGCTGTATATCTATCCCAACTCTCACGTGTATACATATATATATATATATATATATATATATATATATATATATATTTCTCTCTTTTTCACCACAAAATGGCCTTTCATTTACACTTCTGTGAAATTACATGACACTAGGTTGCCTAGCAACTGATAGCTGACCTTAACCAGACAGGATGTTCAGCTCAGGAGTGAGGTAGCTTGTTTGCTTCAGGCACTGGGCCAAGTCTGTCACCTGAGGAATGGATGAAAAAGATGTGTCTTTATACAATGGAGTATTACTCAGCTATAAAGAAAAATAAACTTGAAGCCTTTATATAAGTGAATGCAACTTGAAAATATACTCATAAATGAAATAAACAAAACCCACACGTGTAAATATCACATTGTTTCCCTAATGTAAGAATTCAAAAGAAGAAATAAAAATTGAAAGGTGTAACATAGTTAAATGGAAAATGAGAACTTAAGGACTAAACAATGAAGAGAGAGAAAGGAGAAAAGTTATAAAATGTTGTAGGGACAAAACCATACATTTATTTAAACAAGATGGTTGAGGCAATGGTCCTAAGAATTTCCATCAGGTTTTTGAAAATAGCAGTTAACGGGTAGAATTCTCACTCTGACCAACTCTATATGCTGATACCTGTGAACTAAGTGACTACATTGAGGATAGCAATGAGTAGTACTAAAACCATGCTTGAAAAACCTGCCATTTTGGTCTTCAAACTGATTTTTCATTTAAAAAGAGTACTTGTTAAAGTGTCCGGATGAACCGAGCAGATGTGAAGTGTTCATGTTCTCCTCCTCTTCTTTCTGTTCTCCTCCGCTGCCTTCCTTTCCTGATGTTAACTGCTCCCCACCGCACCCTTCTTCCGCAAGTCCTAGGACCAGGAATTTTTATTTGCTGGTTCTGTGACCAGTTGGCCCCAGCGGCGTTATCAGCACGCTTTTGTGTGAACAAATGTCCATAGGAAACCCAACTGGAACAAACGCTTCCACATTCTGCAAGCAAACACTTCGAATGCGTGGCAAGCCTCGCTGCAAGATCCCATGCAGGCAGACCAGGTAAAGAACATTTGAAGGATCTTTCTCCTCAGAGACAGCTGCTAATTGGGAGCTGGATCTATCTGCAGGAGTAAACCTGCGGGCAGTTTCCTCGGGCGCAAGTGTGGGTGTGGGGTGCTGACCCCTGGGGTCTCATCCCTGACGGCACCAGCCGGGGCTGCTCGAAGAGCCACCTCCGATTCAGTTGACGATGCCCTGGGCGCGCAGACCGCTTGCTCTCCTGGCCCCGGGCGAGTCCCGGCCAAGGCTCCGGGTCCCCTTGGTGAGCGGGGGCTCCTCCCCGTCCTGGCCGTCTTGGAGATGCAGGTGTGGTGTTCGGGCCACCAGCTGGAGCCAGGGATGCGGCCGCTGCCTGTGCCTCCAGCGCCAACGTGTCCTCAGGGTGGCGAGGAGCACTGACCGACCCGGGTCGGGCCGGGATCCCCGAAGCGCACCGCGACAGAGCGGAGCGCAGACCCCACCCGCTCCAGGTCCCCTCTGTCCCGAGTGCGTGCGCGGGTCTGAAACACACTCGCGCTAGGATTCTCGCGGCGCCGCCCAGAGGACAGGGCGCAGACCCCGCCGGACGCTCGCGTTCACGGCGGTCCTGGCGGGGGGCTGGGGGCATCCGTCGGGCTCGGCTCCCTCAGCCTGGCTCGGGAACCCTCCGTCAGGTTCCCGTCAGGTTCGTGGTCCTCTGCTCCCTCTCCGGTCCGTTCAGTGCCGGCTCGGGTCCCCTCGGTGGGGCTCGGCCCCCCTCCATCGCGCGCGGGGCTGGGCTCGGGCCCCCTTCATCGCGCGCGGGGCTGGGCTCGGCCCCCCTCCATCGCGCGCGGGGCTGGGCTCGGGCCCCCTTCATCGCGCGCGGGGCTGGGCTCGGCCCCCCTCCATCGCGCGCGGGGCTGGGCTCGGCCCCGCAGCGCCCCCCGGCGGAGCGGTGCGCAGCCCGTTCTCCGGCCCCCGCCCGCTCCGTTCGCTCCGGTCCCGGCTCCGGGGACGCGGACGGCGCCTGGCGAGGAAGGCGGGGCCGGACTCCTCCTCCTCCGCCTCCGCCTTCGCCGCCGCCGCCGCCCGCTCGCGGCGCAGCCGGGCCGGGACCGGACTGAGACGAGGAGGACCGGCGCAAGCAGCGAGGGGCCGCAGCGCGGGTCCACGCCGCCCCGCCCCCAGCCCGCGGCGACCATGCGCCCGGCCGCGCAGTGAGCACCGCGATGTCGCCGCCGGAGCCGCCCGCCGCGCCGGGCCCCGTGGTGACCACCATCGAGCCGCTGCCGGCCGAGAGCGGCCTGTCCGCGTCCCCGCGCGCCGGGGTGCGCCAGCGGCTGCGCAGGGCGCTCAGCAGGTGAGCGGGCCGGGCCGGGATGCGGCGGGCGGCTCCGGGAGGGTCCGCGCCCCCGCGCCCCCTGCACTGGCTCGGCGCTCGCTCTGGGAAGGCGGGAGCCGCCGGGCACGGGGCTGCTGGGACCCGCGGTGGCCCCTGGGACGCGCGAGGACGCTCCTCCTCTCACCGCCTGGCCGGTGGGGCTGGGACCGGGGCCGGGAGGAACGCACGCCCTGCGCGGGGGCGCGGGGACCGCGGGGTCCAAGCCGGCGACACCGCGCGATCCCCTGGCTGCGAAGGCCCGGCGTCACCGGCGCCGCCACAGCCGGATCTGCGCAGTGCATCGGTAGAGGGGCGAGGGTGGGGACCCCGAGACCCGGATCCCCGGAGCGGAGTTCCGCCCTGTACCGCCGCCTTGCTGGGGATGCGAGAGAAACCCTGGCCAAGCAGGAAGCGTGACCCGGGAACGACCGACCCCTTCGGCATCCTGGGCGTGCGTGCTTCCCCGAGGCTGTGCGCGCCGTGGGCTAGCGCACGGTGGGTGGCCGAGATTCCCCCAGAAGCTGCACAGACCGTGGGGCTGCGAGCTGTGCGGAGCGCGGAGTACGGGCCGCGGAAGCTTGGGAAGTACCCTCGTTTTGGGAGCGGAGCTTCATTGTGTCTGACCGAAAGCATTGCAGAAGAGACCCCCGTGCAGATTCGGCGTGCATAATAACTTAGGAATGGACCCTCGTGCATGCTTCCATCTGCTCCTGAACACGAATTCACCAAGTGCGGCGTGAGGTGGGGTAGGAAGCCCGTCCTCCCCATCATTTATACCTGAGAATAACACATTCTAAAATGATTGCATTTAATAGAAAGTAAGTCGGATAAATCAAGGTGATAGATTAGTACTTGTTACTTGGTTTCCCATTCTTTGTGACACCTCTAGTGTTTTGAGTTGCTAATTCAGCATGGCAATTTAAAATTTAAGCAGAATGTTTTAAATTATTAATTTTCCCTTCAAGCTGGAAAACTCCAGTACAATAGTTCACTGGTCTTTATCAGTCAGTATAGACCCAGGGCAGTTACTTCTTGATGTGTAATGTGTGATGTGAAGGAGTCAGTCTGAGAGTCCAGGGTGACAGGAGCACAGAGGCGGGCTCCAGGCCCGTGGGTGGTCGCCACTTCTTTGTCCCTAGGCAGCCACGTGGCTAGCGGCATAGCACATGTCTGGTGTATATCCTTTCATTTGTGAAATACATTTAGTAACAGTTGCCTTATTTCCCCTACCCTGGTCTTGAGAATTGGATAGTTCTGAAGGAGACACTTGAAAAAGAGAAAGCTTACATCTTTTCACCTACCCACCTCACCCTTGTTGAACCACAAAGTCATGGCTATTGCGCTTGCCTCAGCCTTGGTGACCCGGGGCATGGGTGATGCTTTTTCCAGTGTACAGGGAGGGACTCAGACTCAGGTTGGGTTGCTGAGGTTTTATCCCAGCTCTGTGCATGAAAGGGACCCTGGAGTGATAGCCTTCAGACTTAAGCTGAAATAATTATCATTTATGTCTTTCAAAGTTCTTCAGAATTTTCAAAATCTTATTTCGTGCTTGTCGAGAGGCTTTTCATTATCTTTAAAGGACAGAAGAAAATACCTCTTGAGAGAAGAAGAACCTTACTAAGAAGACAGACCAATCAGGATGTATTTAAAGTGTTTTTTTTTTTTTAAATACTTTTTCTTTTTTGGTACTGGGAATTAAACTCAGGACCTTGTGCTTGCCAGGCAGGTGCTGTGCCACTGAGCTGCCTCCCCTGCCCGTGGAATACATTTTTTGAACTAGTTTTGATGCAAGTCATAAGACAGTATGAGTGGTGGCAACCAGGCAAGTGAGCTCATGCCAGGGCATGGCCACAGCTAGGTGGGAGAGGCGAGGGAGACGCTCACCTATGGCCTGAACTCCGTGGCATGCTGGGCCTCGGCAGGGGCCAAAGGTGGGCCCTGCGGCTCCTGTGAGCGTCTGGTTCTAGCTCTGCTTGCTCCTCTCTGCCCTTCGCTTTCCTCCACTTCCCTAATTCTTTCACTTCTTTTCCCTTTTATCACCTGATCCACTGGTCTTTAGTTTCTTTTTGTCTGTGGCCCCTGGCATGCAGCAACTTGGTATCTGGAAGAAAGTCGTTCCAGGTGCAGCAGCTAGGAGCCAATATGAAAATCCTTCCTGGCGTCTGGCTGGTGACTTCTGGCCGTGAGCTCAGCACGGTCTCAGCATCAGAGGACAGAGTGCTGCCCTACCCTCAGCTCTTGCCATCCTTTTTATTATTATTATTATTTTTAAAAGAATAAAAATAGTTAAAAATAACCCACATTAGAAATGATACAGAATTTCACTAAATAAAATGATAGGAACTCAATACTAGTTGTTATACTGCATGTTGTTGTCTTCAAGTTAGTTGTTCAGATGATCAGACACAAGCATGCAAAATTGGTCATAAAGTTACAAAACATTAAAAAGGAGAGGAAATAATTTAAGCATTGCACCTTTCAATAGACCAGCAGAAATCAGTGGTATGATTACCTAAGCTATCCTGTATATACACAGGATATATATATCCTTTCTTCTTTCTTTCTTCTTCTCCCTCATCAAAACTGTTCTTTCCCTTTCATAGAATCTGTTGTACCTTAGCTCTGGGGTCAGGAAGGGACCATGGGACCAGGGCATTAGGCTAAGCAGGCAGGCTGGGTAGTGAGCTGTCCAGCCACTGGTCGCAGCCACCTGTTAGCACAGAGGTAGAAGGGTAAACACATAGTACCTATGTCCTGTCTACCTGTGGACAGTGAGAGAGAGAGAAACAGTAAGTGATAATCAATAGAATATACTTGCTTTCTAAAAGGTTAGAGTGGAAGTCAAGTGTCACTTTCATATAATCAGCCTGATGTCCCCTGCCCCGAGCTATGTCTCCGAGCTGGTCTGCTGCACATGGCACTGACAGTTGGGGTGTATCATTAACAGCGTGCTTCCTTTCTGTGAGGCAGTTAGACTGGAACGTGCTGGCACCCAAGCCTTGCTGGGAGAGGAGGTGCTAGATGGTCCTTTTTAAAAAACTAGTAAATAGGATGTGAGGTAATCTTCTTTCCCGTTTCACTGCAATGGAAAGCAAGAAATGCAAGAGGAGGATTTGCAAAGATGTGAAACAATGCATTGATTCAGACAGGACAATACTTGGCAAGGTGTTAGTCACTTATTTTTTGAGCAGAATGGTGTCTGTTACCTGCCACAGGCATGTAGGGTGCAGCACAGGAAAGCACTACTTGAACTGAAGTTGGCAGTCCCTGCATAGGGGCTGCTGTTCTGCCCACTCTGTCGAGCGTGTGCAAGAAGACCCTGAGCTGGACAGAAGTGCGCTGAATGGCTCTCTTCTCAAGTTAGTTAACAAAATTTTGCAAATGAGTGCTACCTGATTTTGTACTTTACATGTGTGTTCTTTTTTTGTCTTTTCTCCCTTGAGCATCATTTTTATTTCTTCACAAAAATAACCAGGAATGTCTAGTGTTGTTCTCTTCTTTGCAGAGAGACACACACTGAGCTGTTTTCCGTTGTAGAGGGATTTTTAGTCCTTGGAGTCCCATAGTGGTGACGTGTAGCCATTGCTCTGGAGCTACTGCTGACACACAGGCACGCACTCATTTCATTAGTAAACAATTTCCAATTCAGATTTAGATGTATTTATTTTTGAATTTTGGGAACTGTTTTGAGTTGTAACTCAAGGAGCACAGGAGCACAAGAAATTGCCAGCCTGCATAAACTTGATGTCCAGGTGGAAGTTACCACATGAGACAGGTCAGTATGCCCAAGCGGACTCTCTGAGTCCTTTCTAAGGTGGGAAGAGTGTTGTGAGCCAAGGACAGCCATTGTGGACATCTGCCAGCGGGCAGGGCCGTGCCCAGCCGAGGAGGTGGGCGTTGCGTCAGTTGAGGAAGTCTGACAGCCCTTGGGGTGTCCTTTCTGGCAGCACAAAGGCGTTCGTGAAGAAGCTGCTAGGGAGCTTTCTCCTCAGGCTGCTCCTCCTAGCAGATGTCAGAATGAAGAGGAAGATCAGCTGGTAATGAGGGTAATTGATGCAAAGCATTCCGCATGGAGCTGGTGGTGTGACAGAAAACAGACATTTCCAGGATCAGTAGTAAATAAAGGGTGTCTGAATGATACATTTCTTCTTTTACTAAATGAACAAAATTGCAAAAGTGAAATAAAAGATCTTCTAGGACTTGTACTTGCTCCCAGGCCTGCAGAAGGGAGTGGCAAAGGCGGTGCATGTCCAGGTAATGCACGTGGCATCCAGTAGACTCGTTTTATGAAACTTTTCTTTGACCTCTTACTTGCTCAAAATTCTTCAGCACTGCTGGGTGTCATACTAGGTTCTATTTTTACTTTACAGTCCTGTAGGTGTGGACAGTACAGGAAACTGAGCTGGCTGCCCATGTGGTTCTACAGTTACTTAGTGTGAGGTGATTTATTATTTAGTTGCTATTTCTGGTAAAAGTAAAATGCAGAATGTGAAAGTCCCACCCCAGGTTTTAGGTGAGAGTTTTTGTCCCCTTGGGTTTAGGCCAATGACCATTCACCATACACTGCTCAAGCACGTTGCCTCTGGCTTGTGCATCTAAGAAAGTATGGCTGAGAGGCCCAGCTTGAACATGCAGATGGGAGTGGGGCAGCGTAAGTGTCTGGCGTGGTTCCTGGCTGCAGCAGGGCTTCCACACCGAAGCACACTCGCAGATGCAGGCGGCCGAACGTTGTCCTCGGGCTAAGGGGCCCGAGAATTTCACTGGGCAGCCTGGGATGTGTGTTGCTGTCGAAACAAGTGTTGCAATCCATAATCTCAACTGGGGAGGCTTCCAAAAGTCTGGATCCTGGAATCATGTAAATAAGCTGCTTAATATGCAATCCATGCTAGTGTTTTGTTCTGACATTTGGCCTTATATAGAAACTGCTTGAGTGTAAGAGAGTTAGGCAATTTCACAAGAAATGTCAAGGGAAACAATAAAAATAAATATGTCTCAGAATATGTTCTCTTAGAAAAATGTCACGTCTCAATCAGAGTACATAGAGGTGTAATTTGTTTCCATATACTATTTTTAAAAATTTGTTTCTATTGAGTTTATATCCTAAACTTTCCCTAGGAATATTTACATGGATGATGTTGTGACAATTGAGAAAAAACCCAAAGTTGCAAGCTTTGAGACCGTAAGGCATCAATTCCACTGCACTCCATCTTAAACAGGTTAATTAGGCAGACCTAGAACAACCGAATAAGCATTTGATAGATTTGTAAAAGCCAATCAGGCTACTTATGCCCAGTTTTACAGCACCGAGAAAGTGCAGAGCATGCTGACCTGGCAGGACGGAGGGTGTGGCTGTCCCGCTAAGACAGGCTCCCCCTCTCCTGCCACGCTGCCCTGGCCATCCCTCGCCCTGGGCCCCCTGCTTGTCAGTCTTCACTGCAGCACAGTTCCTGGGCCGGACAGCCACGGACAGCGAGCATTACTGTTGAAGATCACTGAGCTTCTTTCTTTAGAACTTAGGAAAACAGCGACAACAAAGTAAAACAACAAAAAGAGGAAAACAAGGACCAGCCATGAAAGCTCCAATTTCAGCATTAGAAGAAAAAGAACAGATTGGAGTCCTGTCCGCCTCTTCATCGGTCATCTCACTCAAGAGGAGGGAGTTTTCAGAAAGCGCTTGCACACTGGCGGCACTCAGCCACCTGGTGGGGCCAGGATGGGCTCAGGGGTCACTGGGAGCCAAGACGGGGTGGGGTGGGAACGAGGTCAGGAGGCTGGGACAGGCTGGATGATCAGGGCTGGTAGTGTGCGGCCGGGGAAGAGAAAGGGTGAGGCCAGGCAGGTGGGCAGCGAGAGATGCAGGGAGGGCTCTGTGTGCAGCCGGAGGGTAAGGTGGGTGAGAATGGAGGGCCCTGGACCTACGGGCTGGGGCCAGAGGACGGTAGGCTTCCTATTAGCAGTTACCACTGCTGGGTGTTGAGAGATGGGCCCAAGCATTGCTTCTGGGCCTGCTCTGAGACCAGAGGAAAGGAGAGGGCCTGGGCACGGAGCCGGTGAGGAGTGGACTGCAGTCGGGGAGGAGATGGGAGCCAGGGCTGGGAGCATCAGACGGGAGGACATGCTGTGATTTGGGCAGAATCTGGACCAGCTTCAGGGCAGGGAGGAGAAGAGAAGGATCTGGGTTGGGCTCTGTCCCTGGAGACATGGGCAACGGAGCCCCCTCACCCTGAGGCTGCTGTGAGGTGCTGCAGGGGAGTGCTGTGCTGCGGCAGGAGGGCTGGTGCTGGCCAGCAGGACTGCTCCGCTCCGACTGTGCTTCTGAGGGCGTTGGGGACCCCTGCCAGAGCAAGGCGATGCAGCCCATTGGAAGAGAGCAGAAAGTATTTTACGTCCTTAAGAACGTCTGCAGCATTTCTCAGAGCACTGTGCCTTTTGCTTTACAGTTTAAAAACTGGGTCTTGTATTTAGATTTTATTTTCTGCCACTCCATTTTTCTTATAATTGATTTTTACTGTATTTACAGAAACATTGTTTTGGATGAGTGGGAAAACAACCTGTGCTTCTGTGGGAATGTTCTGGGAGCACAGGCTGGGCTGGAGAGCGAGTGGGGTGGCACTGAGCGGGCTCAGGGCGCGGCTCCTCCCAGGCTGGTCCCCATGCGCGGGTGTCGGGCATGCTGCTCATGGCCTTGCACACACACGGGCAGTCTGTCCAGTGAGCGGGATGCGGGTTCTGGCGCTTCCAGGCCCCTCTGTGGCCCACTGCAGAGGCCTGGCTGCCAGGCAGAGGGGCTATGCGGAGCGGGGATGCTTTAGAGGTGTGGCCCTGGGTGGGCCCAGCTCTGCCTCTCTTCCCAGCAGTGTCCCTACTGCATGAGGAGGATGTCACCCCGCTGTATGACACACGCCTCAGCAGAGCACAGCCCAGAGGTGACAGCGCCCCCTGAGTGTGGTCTGCAGCTGCGCCAGACTCCTCTTCCTGAGCTGATGCCCCAGGTGCCTTGCGGCCTGCTGGAAGGTGGCAGGCAGACATCCAGGGCGGTTGCCGCTGTCGAGGCCCCAGTGAGGCTGGCCCTCCCTTGGCGGCTTCAAAACCATTTGGGGACCCACCTGGGAAGGGGCACAGGCACCAGGGCTCACTGCACACGACAGGACCATCTCGGGGGTCACACACTGGAAAGCAGACCTGGTCAGCATGGCGGAGGGCGGCTCATAGCTGCACCGGTGACGTGCCGCTCACCTCCCAGCCTGACAGCCTTGAGCCGGCGTCGCCCAGCCGTCACTCAGCGGACGAGAGGGAGTCCAGAGTGCACGCCTGGGTGTTCCAGGACGCTCAGGCCCACGCCAGTGGGGGTTGCACACTGTGTGGGGGGCTGGGAGGCAGTAAGCACGTGGGGGGACACAGGTCAGGCAGCACTTGCCTGGCAAGTGCAAGTTGTGGGCCAGTGTCACACAGGGGCTGGTGGCATTTTAACTTTGGTGATCAGAAGAGGTGGCACTGGAGCACGCTAAGAATGATGGGAAAAAACTGGCCCTGAGGGACAGCAGGAGGGCTGTCCAGGAGGGGCGCCCTGGTGGACTGGGGGGAAGGGAGGCTGGGGCCAAGGTCAAGAGGGAGGCGTCAGGCCCAGGGAGTGAGGGCCCAGGGGATGCTGTAGGCAGGGGAACCATCACGCTCAGGCTTGGAAAAGCCCACCCAGTGGCTGCTGCTGGGGACTGGCGGGTGGAGACGTGGGCCTCTGGGGGGGCTGGAGCAGCCCGGCCCTGGTGAGGTGGGGGGTGTGGAGATGACTTCAGTGGGAGTGATCTGCACTGGAGCTGAGAGATGGAGCTGGCTGCATGAGCTAAGGAACGAGAATAGCTCCAGCGCTTTCAGTCCAGCAGTTGGCTGGGTAGAGTGCCATTTCTAGGAGAGAAAGACAGAACAGTTGGTGGGTAAAGTCTGGAGCTCCTTTTGGTGAGTTCAGTCTGTGCCTCTGATGGGACACTGGGGCCAGGGCTCGGGAGAGACTGCAGCTTTGACTTGGGGTTGGGATCATGGGCTTTGATGAGAGACCCGCGGGCCAAGTGCCGAGGGGTAGAGGAGTCCCAGAAGGGGTCTGCAGAGCACAGGTATAGAGGGCCCTACCAGGAAGCAGGAATCTGGGTGTGGCACAGACCTGTGAGAGGGGTATTCAGAGCCCAGAGAATTTGGGGAAGCAGAAGGGGTGCTGGGCGCAGAAAGAGTGAAAGCAGACACACCCACGAGTGGTGCAGGCGAGGGCTGCTGGGTGGAAGGACCCCCGCTGCTTGCACTGCGCCTTGGGAGGGCTGGCCGGAGGCGGGGGCTTCTGGTGGGGCAGAGACAGTCCGGGCAGAGAGCTCGAGGACTTGGGCTGGCTACGCGGAGGGAGGAAGATGAAACACTCCGAGACATGGCGGGGACAACTTGGGGCTCCAGCTTTCTCGCTGGGAGGCCAGTTACCCTTGCCTGGCTCACCTCCGTGGGTGTTCTGGAGTTCTTATCAACACTGGGGGAGGACTCAGAGCAGCCAAGCTTCCTGGCATTGTTATCTTGGTCACAAAGTTACGAGGAGAGGCTGTGTTTTTGTGACTTTGTGCTGTTGTTGAGGCTGTGGTACCTGCTGGCCTGTGTCCTTGGCATGTGGTGGGCCTCTGTGTGGTCACTGGGTCGCTGTCTTGTGAGCCTGTCAGAGCCTCAGATGAAACCCGCCTGCCTGGGAGGGGCCCTGGTTGCTCCCCTCTCTCCCTTCTTTCCCTGGGTATATTTAATTCTATTTTTAGTTCTACCACCACCCCACCCCCAGCCCAGGACCTATGGCATCAGGCCTGCCATGTGCCAAGCCTAGCAAGGCTGGGCTAGGTAGGCCTGGCTTGAGAGGAGGGTGACGGCGTCGGGAAAGGGTTAGTGACTCTCTGGATGCCTGGAAAGGCTGCCCAGAGGCTGAGCAGTGGACAGAGTGGCTCGGAGGAGCACAGAGCAACTTTAATGTGCTAGTGAAGGCCCAGATGTGATCAGTGACTCCTTTGTGAAGCTGCCCGGGGCCGAGTCCCCTTGGACCCTGCTGCAGCCCCGAACACTGTGCCCTCAGAGCCTTGCCTCAGAGAACCCGGGCCAGGGGCTAGGTGGGAGGGGCCACAGACATGCCAGGCATCCCAGGGTGTGGTGGTCAGCTGGGGAGAGAGTGCAGCCCCCACCCTGCCCAGTGGGAAGCTGGTCCCCCTGGGAGATGGAATCAATGCCTAGGGAGTGGTGTGAGTCTGTCACATTGGCAGAACCAGCTCCGTGGCTGAAATGTACTGGTGGCTTCATCAACAACACTCCTGCCATGGGCTCCAGGGCCCATGGGTGCGTCTTGAAGGCGCATACGTTCAGCAGAAGCTGTGTCACGGGGATCTCCTGGTCACGTGCCAGCCCTGTCTGTTTGTGGAGAGCTGGTGCGTCTGAGCTCCTGATAGATCCACAGATGGGTGGCCAGTTCACTGTGGGGATTTATAAATGTCATATGTACCACATGTTCTACAATGTCCCCAATGTATAATAAGCACTGCCTTAGCTACTTTCTCATTGCTGAGGCAGAATACCTGACACCTGATGCTAAAGGAGGGAAAGGTTATTGCAGCTCACGGTTTCTGGAGGTTTCCCTTCATAATCAGCTGACTCCAAGGCTGGTGGCACGGCAGAGGGGCCACACGGTGGAGGAGAACAGTTATAGGCCAGAGGGCAGCGGAGCAGGGAGCAGCGAGAAGGCAGCAACCAGCAAGTGCCCACAGAGCCCTTCCGTCCCTTGGCCCTTGGTTCTGCGGAGGCCCCCACTCGGGGGAGCGCTAACACCGGGCGGGGCAGCCTCCATCCTGGTCCCCGCTCCCTGTTCTCAGTGCCAGCATCACACCCCCTGGATTTGGCCACCTCTGAAAAGCGCCACTGCGACAGTGTGAGCCTGAGGGGCACCTGGACGTAGTCACACAGGTGCTGTTTGTAATGCATCCCTGTCTACCCAGCTGTCAGTCTTTCTGTTGCTCTATTTCTCTCTCTTCCTCCCTTACACTCCATGTCACACACACGCACATACACACGCACGTACACACACACACACACTTGTTCTGTCTTTCTCAGACTGACAGGCAGCAGATAGTCTTCCATTTGGGGTAATTTGTCTTTCTGATTTGTTGATGGCTCTTGGCTTTCCTTACTATTTTCTTCTGGGGGTAGGGAAGGAGCTCAGGGGTGGTTTAAGAGAAATGCTTTACTTTTTTTTTAATTTCTGTTTTGGTACTGAACAGAGTGGGCATAAGCTAAGAAAATGAAAACACATCATCTGGAATCCCCGCGCATTGGCTGTGTCAGGAGGTGTGAACACACCTGCAGTTGGTGGCCGTGGCACCCTCCCTGTTCCAATGTGATTCATTCTGATGTTTCGGCTCTGTGGTGACGAGCGTGGTCACTTGTCTTTAAGGTATCACCGTCCTTTACCTCTTCTCACTCTTCCACATGGTGTGATTTTAAAGGCAACATTCTTCTTTTTTCTGCTTAGCATTTGTTTTCTGTCCCGCTGGGGTACGTGGTTTTGGGATTGGCCTTCCCTGGAGAACACCGCACCCCTCAAGCCTGCAATACTATGAGCCATGGACGAGTAGGGCTTACACTGGCTTGAGTGGGCCGTTTGCAACCCTGGTGCTGATTTATAGATCCTGTTGTGTCCAGTGCAGAGAGACCTAGATGATTATTACTTCTGTGTTCCTTGCTGACCTGCAGACGGCAAGAATGCCTTCCCGAATGGCAGAAGAAAAGCATTGCTTGAAACCCCACGGCAGAGGGTACCAGATTGCGCCCCTGGTGCCAGCTTGTCAGAGAAAATGCCACTGAGCAGTGTTCCACACAAATGGGGCCGGCCCGTGGAAAGACCCATGTGCTGGCTTTGTGACTTTTGTTAGGTTGTGGGTTGGTAATTATGAAAACAATAACAAAAGATTTCTTAGCCAAGCTGTCGTCCGCTGTTTCCTTGTCACAGTCCTTTGGATTTAGGAATCTGAGGGTTTTCTTCTTTTTGGGTCATCATTGAACGTACAAGTAAAAGGACATGATCTAAAATGTACTTTTAAAAGAAGTCTCCACAGCAAAATACTTTTAGCCCAAAGGGATCAGGGGGAGATGACACCTGCTGGGTACATGAGTGAGGTGCTTGTCTGCTGGCTGAGGAAGGAAGGCTGAGGGGCTGTTTGGTACTCAGAAGCCTTGGTTAGAGGGAACAGAAGAGGAACATCATTCCTTATTCCTGTGCATGAAGACCTTCCTCAACCATTTCTACCACTTACAAGTTGATTTGAGTTAAATTTCTTCTCTATGTGCATCACTTTGTAAAAATTAAGCAAAATTAGATGGATATCCTTGCCTGTCTGCTCTAAGGAAAGCTTAGTGCAAACTGTGGTTAAGAGCTACAAACACACACAAGGCTAGACTCCGGGCCTCGAGTACATCCTGATCTCGTTAGTACTTCCCTAAGCGATGAGATTGCTCTTCTCTAGGAGCTGGAGTCAGCCACAGGGAAGAGTGAGAGCATTACGTGAAGGCGTTTATGGGGCACGGGGCACTGGACGTGAAGCAGGTCTGTCTGTGTGTGTGCTGTGGGGAGTTGTGTCCAGGGAGAGCGCCAAGCATTTTGAGCCAGGGGATGACACAGACAGGTGGGGAGTGTGGATGCCACCAGAGATCAGTGCTGCTGACTGTGAAGCAGGGCCACCAGTCACGCGTAATCTGCCTGGATTTTTGTGACAGTCGTCAGTAAACATCGGAAGGTAGATCTATGTGACGTGTTGGAGAGTTTGACACCGTCTCCAATACGGGGTCCCTAAGCTCCCTCCGCTTCTTAGTATCTGACTGTACATGACAGTAACCCAAGGACCTTTGGAAAATTCAAGCAGAGTTTATTTCTGAAGCACACGGTCCCTCTGCTGGCCCACAGACCAGCCATTTGTACATGTTTATGTCCTGGAGTCCCTGAAGAAAGAGTCTAGAGGTTCAGGTCTTGCCTGGGGGAGAGCTCAGTGTAAAGCATTTGCCCCGCGTGCGAGGTCCTTGCTCCATCTTCTTGGCCCTCCAGTCAATTTTGTTCTCAGCATATTCAGATAGCCTGGCAGAGAAGGACTCGGTTTAACTCGACAGGCTTTCTGTGCTGAGGTGGAACGGAAGTTGGCACGCATACTTGTCTAAAAGTGTCAGTTAGCCCTGTTGTGTTTCCTATTCCAGAAACATGCATGTGATCTGTGCAGGAGCAGGGAAGTGGCACAGGACTGCTGACCACTGTCTTCTTCTCTCCAGGGTCTGTAAAGTGAGGACCTCCTCTGCTATGGAGTGCCAGGAGCTTGCTCAGTAATGCTATCAGAGAGCTCCTTGCCTGAAGGAGAGTAGTGACGTCACTTGGCTTGCATCTCGGTATCATTGTGTCTCCTCTGGGCAGGGCTGAGAGACACGCTTCCCACAGCTGCTGTTGCAGCATGCCTCTGACTGTGAGATGCTGACTCGGCATGAGATGTCTGCAAGAAGACCGTGATTAGCTTGGAGAGAAGCTAGCGTCAGCAAGAAGCAATACAACCACACATTCGAAAGCTATATAGTGTATTTACATGTGGTGTTTCAGAGCCAGCTCCAGGGACAAAACAGTAATTGTGTCAGGCAGAAATAAGTGCGCTCTTTTCTTTTTATCCTTGGCATTGGCTAGTTCATGCCTCAAGTCTCTCTCTGGTTCTTTGACCTAGGGCATCCCCTTCACCCCACTGGTTAATAAAGACCAGTTCACAGCCTCTTTCTGGACTTAAGAACTGGGGGTGGTTGTTGGCTTGGGACGGGCAGGTTCTCAGGTTGGCCTCATTGGACTGAAAAGAGGGGCACATATCCAATGGTGAGGAAGAGGCATCTCTTTCCTCATGAGATTTCAAAGCAGGAATAGTCATTTTGCAGCTGGCTGCTACAGGCAGCCACCTTAGGACCATGAAAGGAACCAACCTTAGGATGGCATGAAGATGACAGCAGAGTGCAGAGGTCAGGGCCACCTGTCTGTAACACGCCCTACCACTAGGCTTTTCTTTTAGGGTAATGAGTGTTCTCACTAGCTGATAGATCCATGTAACTTGCAGTCAGAAGCACCCTTTACCGACGTCATCTTTTGCTGTTCCTTGAGACCGGTGACTTCTTTGAATACCATTCAGCCCATGAGGTTCTCAGCCTGCAGTCTCTGCTAAGGAAGAGCAGAGTGGCTCTTGCAGGTGGAGGGCTGGTCGCTCCAGATTTGGTTCCCAGGGGGTAAAGCAGGCTGTCTGACTGGAAGAAGTATTGGTCACCCACACCAGCTGTAGCCCTTGCATACTCTCGTGCTGGTCTAGTTTCTGACAAATACGTCGAGGTGGTGGAGTGCTAGAGCCAAGGCTTTTTCTGTCTCCTTGTCTGTCTGGCAGCTTGTGGATAAGCTTTGTTCTGAGCGTGGGTGGTGTCAGGCTGGTGCAAGGCGTGGGTAGATGAGAGGTCTCACTCGGCAGAGTGGAAAACCATGGGGGCAACAAAGAAACATGGTTGGGAAAGGCATTGGAGTGTGTGTTGGCTAGGCTGACATGGAGAGGAGGACGTGCCAGCCAAGTGGGAGGCATGCATGTGTGTGAAGGCTCTAGGAAAGAGTGCTTTAGGCGCAGGAAGCAGGCATCAGCAACTTACAAAGCGTGAAGGTACAGTGCATTCAGAAAGGTAAGCCAGGCTCAGCTGGCCACAGCCCTGTGGGACAGGCCACTGTGCAAGAGCTGGAGGAGCAGAGGGCCAGGCCCTGCAGAGCTGTGGAGGCTGGTGCGGCTCTGCACCAGAATGCCAAGCGGCCTCGGCACTTCCGCGCAGGGGGCCACATGGCTGAGCTCTGTTCCCATGGCCTGGCTTCCTGCAGTGTCCATCGTGAGTCTAAGTACAGCTGGGTTGTTTGCATAGAGCTCAGTGGAGGCAGACACAGGTGAAACGGAGAGTGGTGGGGTCTGTTTAACCTGTCTTCCCGGAAACCATGGGTTCCCATCTGTAATGTCCACCAGAGCGAGAAATGAATCAAGTTCGAGTCAGTGTTTGGTCGCACTTAGTACAGCACTCCCGTGACCTTGAGCGTGGCACCGCAACTCTGCCAGCGTCTTTGCACCTCCGTGAAATGAGAGTGAGAAACCACCTTCCAGAGCCCTGGAGGAGGATTAAGCGAGGATCCGCTGTGGCTCTCGGCCTGGGCCTGGATGTGTCAGCCACAATGGTCATTAGCATTCGGCACAATAGAGGCCCACAAGGAGGCAGAGGAAGAGCTTCTGCATTCCCTCATGGTCTGGAGGCCAGATCCACGTGGAGACTGGGAGACAGCGCAACTGGGGTGTGACTGGTTTTTCTTTGGAAGTAGGACTTGTGATTTTTGTGTTGGCAACAAGAATTCTCCTCACCTTTTCTCTGGGAAGGAGCAGAAGGAGAAATTGGGACAAAATGTGGGCTGTGGCTGAGGAGCGGGGGTACTGCCTCACAGTGGCAGGGAAGGGACTCTGACTCTGAACACTGTGGGCCCTGCCTTCTCCACAGTGAATCCCTCTGCAGAGACACAGGGAGCCCTGCATGAGGGCGGGCACAGGTTCTCCTAGGTGCTGCTGTCCACCCTTTCGCTTCTCCTCCTGGTGCAGAACAGTGCTTGCCAGATGGTCGCTATCGCAGTCAGCAAACACTGGCTGAAGGGTGGAGGGGTGGACGTGAAGGGGCAGACGGGTGGGCTTCCTCCAGGCTCCCGCTTCTGGGGCAGAACTTCTGTGGGGCACAGGTGCCTGGGGGGCAGTCCTTTATCCAGTGCCGAGGAGCAGCCTTGTATGTTCTGCTGCAGGCCTCGGAGAGGCTAATGAGAGGAGCTAATCAATAGCTGATGAACTGATTCATGGAAATAGATTTCCCAGGTTAGAGCTCGAAAGGGAAAGGCAGATTTTTTCCTTGGGCTCTGCAGGCAGCTATTTTTAGGTAGCAGATGTTGTAGCTTTTTAAGAGGCAGTTGGCAGGGTTTCCTTTTACTCCCATTTCATCCCAAATATGTAACTTCTTTCGCTTCCATTCCACAAACCCTCTGCCTTGTGAATGTTTTCTGAGGAGAAAGCAGAATTTTGGGAATGAGTAATGAACAGGAAATGTGGGAAGTGATTAGGATGGAATCTGGCCCTGTAGTAATGGGTGACAAGGAGGAGTGAATGTAGAGTGCCATTCCCGACATGCCATGGGGCACAGCGCGGTGCCCTCCGCTCCCTTGACCCCAGTCAATTCTATACTCTGAGCCTGTTCTTATAACTGTAGCAGTCAATATCTTTTAGTTATGGGAGGGCCAATCAGTTTTTATCATGCATTGTTTAGAGACAAACATACAAACCCATTGGGGAAAACCTAGCAACTTAATGCATTGTGAAAGATGGGTCCAGAAACAGTTCAGAAATGCAGAGTGGTGACCCACAGGGTCATGTGCTATGGTGCATTTCTAGCCGGAAGTTAGGTCACGCCAGAACTTGAGAAAGTAAAGGCCAGCTGCTAGCTTGCTGCAAGGTGGTCACTGCACTGTGGAGTACCAGACGTGAAGTGTTGCTGAAGACACCCAGGAGGCTGGTGTCTTCTTCCTCAGTGAGCTCTTCATGCCTGGGCTCGAAGCTGGTGGGACCAGTGCACGAGGGGCTGGGATGGAC
The DNA here is from genome assembly GCA_004027165.1 of Ctenomys sociabilis. Taxonomy (NCBI): domain Eukaryota; kingdom Metazoa; phylum Chordata; class Mammalia; order Rodentia; family Ctenomyidae; genus Ctenomys; species Ctenomys sociabilis. Next base: position 37,526 of record PVKA01007430.1, on the reverse strand, counting down.
AGCAGGCTGGTCAGCTTCTCCAGAGAAATAGACTAACAAGATTGATCTGTGTGTGCTTTATATGGAATGTATTCTTTAAGCACAATATATAATATATGCACACAAATGCAGAGAGAGAGAAAGAGAGAGAGAGAGACAGAGAGAGAGAGAGAGAGAGAGAGACAGAGAGAGAGAGAGAGTGCTAGATAGGGAAAGCGGTTGTTCATCTCAAGGAATTGGCTCATATGATGGTGGGAGTTGGTGAGTTTGAGCTGGGTGGGACAGGCCAGCACACTGGACACTCAGCCAGGGTTCTACTGCCAGTTTGGGGCTGAATTCCTCATTCTTGGGGAGACGTCAGGGCTTTAATTTGGGCTCCTACAGCCTCACACTGGCTGGATGTCATCCACCATATTACAATGGCAGTGTGCCTACTGCAGGTGTCTAACTCATCTGTTAAACATCTTCATAGCAATATCTCAACTACTGCTTGACCAGAGAAGTCCACACAGAGTTAGCGGTTACAGTGAGGCTGGTGGTCACAGCGGTGTCAGCTCCTGCACACTCGTGTCGCCACCCTGCCAAGGGCTTCCTCGTGTTGTCTTGTGTATTCTCTCATGTCATTGCATTAAAGATGAAGACATCAGACAGAGAGCTCTGCAAAGCCTCCCCAAGTCACACATCGCGAGCTACTTGGTTCCAACCTCATGCTCTCTGCAGCCTCTTGGAGTAGATTTGCATCAATACTGTTAGGTTTCCTCCTGGGAAGGAGACCTAAGGTGGCAGCCAGGTTCTCAGAATTGGATTGTGGACATCACGGAGGAGAACCTATTAGCTTGGCTCTCCAGATGGGGGCTGGGAGAGCCCCTAGTGGCATCCATGTGCCAGACAGCCATGGAACCCTGGGTCTGCTCCATCCGGGAAGGTGGAAGTTGCAAAGCAGTGGGGTCCAGGGCTGGAGGAGGGGGCCTGGTGAGTCTGGGTGGAGTTTGAGGTCTGCAGGATACAGTGGAGGCTCAAGCAGCAAGGAGCCTTTCAAGTGCAGGCTGACCCCCTCCTGTTTCCCCTTTCATTCCACCTGGCTGCCAGCCTACAGAACAGCGCCACCCACAGCCAGGGTGGGTCTTTCCCTTGGTTTGCTGGCCTGTATGCCAGTCATCTCTGCCCTCCTTCTGCACCCAGAAGTCTGTTGGGTGTCTGTTAGTTGGAATCCACGCTCATCACACCTAAGCCTGGCGGGGATGACCGAGCCTGAGATCCACTCTGTCTCAGGAAGCCCAGAGCCACTGGCTGCGAGGACTGAAAGGCTGCTTGGCTCTGCTCTGTTCTTCTCAGCGTGATTCTGCACACAGCCTCTCCCTGTGGGAAGCAGGACTCACTGTGGGTCTCAGCGAATGTGTGTGTGGGGGGAACTGCACCCTCTTACGCCCACTCCTTCCTGAAGAGGCCTGGCTTTTACTGGCGTCGTGGGCTTTGTCGGCCTCATCCCTAGGTTCCTGATGATGTCACCGGGCTCTGGGTGCTGGTCTGCAGGCTGGGGTCTGAGTGGAGCCTGTCCACCCAGCACCCACACCCCCGGTTTCCCAGAATCTCCTTGGAGAGGGCTTCTGGGGAGACTGGGGCAGGCAGTTCTGCATCTGTCCAGCAGCTCCCAGAACCCTGCAGCACTCTGGGGCAGACTTTCTAGTGCCTTGGGCTGTTGGAAGGAAATTCCTAAACTACTTAGAATTTAAACAAGGACTTGTGGGTTTTTCCACCCATTGAAAGCACAAGACCCAGGCAGGCTTCTTTGCTAAGCCTTAATGCTAAATTAGCTTCCCAGTAGGTGCCGAAACAGCAAAACCTGTCTCTGGGAAGGGAGTAGTTCAGGCTGAAGCTCTTATCGCTTTATCAATTCTAACTGCTGATCTCAGATTACTGTGAAATATGGCTGTTTGAATTTCAATCTTCCTGCTAGACTGTGGGCTGCCAGGGCAGGGGTGGCAGGGCCCAATCTTGTTTCATTGCTACAGTTCCTGGCACAGATTTCTGTCACAGTGGGCGCTCGGGAAGTGTTTTTGACCAAGTGAGTGAATCTGAATCATTAAGGAGTGAAATAGCCCATTGTGTGTGGTGCAGAGTTCCGCCAGGGGACCCTCTGAACTCCCTGAAGGGGCCTGTAGAGGAGGCCGTGGGTGCAGGCTCCGCATGGTGTGGGCTGTCCGTCCTTCACTGTGTGCCCTCTTGTTACCTCCCCCCAGGAGAGGAGTACCCTGCGACCTCACAGGTAAGGAGGGTGGGCTGTCAGTACCAGATCTGTAGCCCATATTCAAAAAACATCAATGGTTACAATTCCTGTCCTTGTTGGCTCGATTTTGACAGCGGAGGTTACCACGCTCATGTGCACCCAGCACATCTCTGATCTAGTTGTTCTGATAGTTGTGCCTCAGTGGGACACCAAAACTTCGGTCTTCTCTTTCTTGTACTGCAAATAAAAAAGCCTCATGAAGAAAGTTCTCACAGGAAAGCCCAGACACCTGCGTCAGGAGGTGGTTCTCTGGGGCCCCAAGTCACAGGGGGAAAGCCACGGCCGGCTGTCTTGGTAAGCAAGCTCCAAAGATGTTCTCGCACATGTCTGGCAGGTTCTCACTGCAAACTGGCCTCCTTCTCACTGAGCTCCTAGGAGGCTTGTGGCTGTCCTGTTCATTCTCCTACGGGGGAGTTTGGTCACTTCTTGGCACAAAAGTTGATAATGTTTACACCCTAAATGTTCAGACCACCCCAGGGATGTTGTACTTTGCACCTACGTGTGACTAATGTGTGAAAGCAGAGGGTGGGACTGGAGTGGCCGGGGTTCCCTGCAGTTCCCGGGTTTCCTGGCACATTTAGAGCCAGCGGGGCGCAGGAAGCATCTCACCCGGCCGCCAGCATCTTCTCCCGCAGTGACGAGGGCCTGCAGCTGCTTCATTACTGGGTTTTGAGGAACTCCAAGTCTGTGGAGGGAAGACTGACTTTCTCACTGTTGCTGCCTCATGCGTTGTTGTGTTTCAAATGGCAGCATCTCCAAAGCTCGTGTTGGGGCATGAGCCCCAGGGTGGTGGTACCAAGAGCTGGGCCGCAGGTGACCATGAGAGGGCCTGCCCTTCCATGGAGCTAATGACCTTTGGCGACAGAGGGCTTCCTGGCCTTGCGTCCTGCCTGCTGGGCAGAGGCAGCGCTGGTCTTTAGCTCCCCTCTGGGGGGATGCGGCAAGAAAGCGTCTCCTCTCCGCAGAGCTGGGGGAAAGTCTTCTCTACAAATTAGCCAATCTGGTTTCCTGTTACAACAGCAGGGACAGATGAAGACATACTTCTTTTTTAAAAACTATTTCTATCTTTATTTCACAGGGAAGAAAACCAAGATAGACAAAGTTAAATAAGTTGCACAGCTGAGGTTTGAATTTGTGCAGTTTTGCTTTAGAGTCTGTGACTTAAATCACTGCACTGTACCCAGGAAACTGGCAACAGAGAACTGCTTTCCAGTGTGGTGTAGTCTCTGCTCAGGTAAATTAGTTTCTGTGATGAAATCCAAAGTGGGACCTGTTAGACGAGCCAGATTTCAGGCATGGAGGTCTGGGAACACCAAAGTGTCCAACCCTTGTATTTCTGGAACTTAGCTGTCTGATGGCATTTAGGGGCATCTTAAGGACTTTTTCAAAAGTTCAAGGACTGTGTGAGATTTCCTGAACTCAGGTGGCCTGGATGGTGGGCAGCTTCCCTCAAGGGCCATGCGCGCCCCATCTCCTCCCGGCCCCTGCTGCCTCCTTCCTTCTCGGGGTGCGGGGAGGACAATGGACTCCCTAGCTCATGTCCCCAGCTCTCTGAGGACAGCCAAGAATGTACCCGACTCCTGCATTTTGTGCTTTATAGCCGAGCGTTGCACAGGGTCTCATAATGGGGCTTCAGAAATGAATGATACAGATCAAAGTCCACCATAGGTGGGGAGGAGCCCCTTTTTCTTCGTAATAACTAATCACTCTCAGTTTTCACTAGTAGTATGTCTTAGACATGCTCACACCATCAGGTGGTATGCATTTTGTTGATCTGGATCTTAAGAATTTATTGATGCCTACCATGTTTAGTTTCTTTTTCATAGCATGGGTTGAGCGCAGGAACTTGGTACTGAGCTACATCCTCAGCTCCTTTTAAACTTCTCTGTATTTTTGAGACAAGGTCTTGGTAAGTTGCCAAGTTGCACAATTGTCCTCAAACTTGCAGTCCTTCTGACTCAGACTCCCAGAGTGCTGGGTTAGACAACTTTTCCCATCTTCATTTCCAACAAAGGCAAGCCCTAGGAAGCACTCCCAGTTTTTATATTTTAGCGTAGTGAGCCATCCTCAGGATGATATCCACATGAGGAACTCCCATCTACCTTGTTTTTGAGATGAGGTTGAGTTGTCTACCTGGCCTCCAGTGAGAGTTCTTCCCCCCTTAGCCCTGGAGTAGTGGGCCTGCAGGAGGTGCCTGCCAGCATTCCCACTTACTTGTAAGCATTCTTTTCTCAACAACATACCGTGTACGTTCTCACAGGATTCTTGAGTAAGCATGGATGTCCTGTGATGTAGTGGTTGCCATAGTAATTAATCACCTCCCCAAAAGAATAGTGGAGAATATAAATCCATGTAAATTACCCAGAACATAGTCAGAATTGCCCTCTGGGCACCTTGGTGTATAAAAAAATCCAGTCGAAGAGGATGTTTTCCCCTTGTCCTCTCTCATGGGAAGAGAGCTGGAGAAAGCAGCTTTGTGCTCAGCTACCCTCCCTCTGCCTGGCTGGGTCGGAGGCCGGGTCTGAGCATGCAGGCCATCCTTGCGGCTCACAGAGGCCCTTGTGATGACTAGGGCATGGGGCCCTCGGGTATGGAGGGCCCTGGGTCTTGAGACTGTTTGCATTCAAGGGCTCCATGTGTGCCCTAGCCCTGACCCGTGCCCCTTCAGTGGACGTTGAATTTGCCGTGATGCTACGGGAAATTCCGGGAGTTTTAAAGGCTGTCATTGAGCAGGGGTCTGTGGCCACAGTGTAGGGAAGCTGAGGAGCTGCAGCAAGGAGTGGTGGCAGGTGGCAGCGGTTGCAGGAGCTTGCACTCTGCCGAGCAGTTGCGGTGTGGGTGCCTTTGTACACCACCACCTTCAAGGCCTGGCACCCAGGAGGCCTCACAAGAGCCTCCTAGAGGAGCTGGCTCTCAGCGCGAGCCCAGTGGGCAGGGGAGCTGCATTCAGCGAGGACAAGTGCAGAGTCTCCCGTGAAGAAGCTATGGCAGCGCCTGTGAGAGGCAGATTTCAGTGGTGTGTGTGTGTGCGCGTCTGACAGTGGTGCAGGGGTGTATTTTTAGACAGAGCTCATAACGTCAGAGAAAATCACCAGTGACTCATGTGCAGGTTTACCTCCCTGTGAGGGAGTATTTTCACATCACGTGTGAAGTCGATTCGCATCCTAATAAATGCAAGGCTGCTTTTGGTAGTGTTTAGCTTTCAGTTATGAAATTAAAAATTTATTATTTGGGGACAATATTTGGTTGAGATATAAATATCAAACATGCATAAAACAAACCATTATATGTAATGATATTTAAATGAAAGTGACTCTTCTGATATTGTTGTACAACAGGACAAATTTTAAGATATGAAATTTTAACGTTTCTTTACTCAACAATAAAATCTTGAGCTCAGTGTCACAGGTTAACCCAAGAGAGCCCTCTTGGCCTGAACATAAATCTTAACCACTCAATCATCATGCACAAATACAGCACCAGGAAAACCTGTCTCCCAACTCCCTTGTATGGACTTGATCAAATATCATGCCTTCCTGTCAGTAGGTACCCGGAACCAAACAATTACAGGCAGGGGCAACAGTTTTTTTTCTTTTTTTTCCCTGTATTTTAGTCAGCCTAGATCTTCTGGCCACAGTGTATGATGCGATGGGCACAGGACTGGAACTGTAATGTCATGCTTCAGACCAAAGCCAACAGGATTGAAGTTTGTTTTGTCTGTTCGTGTCCTGGTTTTCAGTGGACGAAGTTGTGCTCTCGGCTTACTGTTCTCCCAGGAGTCTCTGAGCAGGCTCCCGAAGGGCTGACAGGGCATCAGGGTTAGTTCTGCACCCCTCGGAGTTCTCTCGCAGCCATGTCTGGCCAGATGGAGCCGGGCTGAGTTGCAGGAACCGGCACTTCTGAGCCGCTGTAGGGCCGGCCACGATCATCTCAGCTGACCTGCAAACCAGCCTTGCACACATGGTTATCCTTCCTGACTCCAGCCAGCAGATGGGAGAACTGTGCTTCAGAATAGTCACAGAAGCTGTTCAGGTTCACGTGGACCACGTGGTAGTGGGGATTCAAGCACAAGCCATCTATGCCCAGAAATTACTGAGTGTCTTAGAAAGCAGAATTCTTGTCTTCCTCCTCTCTGGAATCTTCCCAGAAGCTAATTCTATCAGCTAGCATGGATTGAGCCCTCTCAGACCCACCTTCTTCAGCATGCTTGGAACCATACCCATGTGGGTGGAGTCCCTGGAGCTCTCATAGCCTGGCCTCGTGCGCTTGGTGTGGAGCTGCTGCTGGTGGTGCCGCCAGGTGGAGCCAGGGCACGAAGAACTTAGATGTACCTCAAGAAGAGCTTTGGCCAGGTCTGAGTGGAGATGGTGGTTTGCGTCACCTGGGAGTGAAAGGCTCCATGTAGCACGTGACTTTGAGTTTCTCACATCGGCTCCCCACTACTAGTCGGTGACATTGGTTTTTGTGTCCCTTTTCTGTTTGATCCTTGGATGAGCTGTACCAGCTTTTCTGCCGGGCAGGGTTCTAATGGTGGCAGTGTAAGTAACATTAAGGTAGAGGGTGAAGGGGGCAGAGAATTATGTAGCCATAATTCCAGGAGGGAGTGCCAAGCGTGGTATTGCCTTGGAGTCTTTCTTTGGACTGTGGTTCTCAGCCTCACAGGGTAAGAAAGCTTGTTCTTACTTCCTCCAATGTCTCCTCTGCTCCTCCTCCCACTCACATCTCCAGCCTTCTCTGGAACTTGGGAGCCTGGGGACTTCTGAGCACCCTCTTCCTGGAGAGGACCCTTAATGCCTGCTTGTCAGGGTGACGCTGGCCTGTGAGTCCACGATCCCTGCGAGACCCAACAACGACTGTGTTTCCTTAGTATTTTGTGGTTTGCCGGTTAGCCCTCACTTTTCCACTGGACCTGTAATACTTCTGCACTCATTATTTAAATGTAAGTGGAAATCGAAGATGTCTATAGCATGCAGCTGCATATCTAAATGATTATTGGAATAGATACTTAGTAATGGTTAATTTGTGTCACATGGCTTCCTCATGACCTTATTTTAAATTTTGCTCAAATGTGTAAGTGACTCCTCTTAGCCAGGCATGGCAGTATAGTCTGTGATCCCAGCACACTGAAGCTGAGGTGGGAGGATTGCACCTAGTTCAAGGTTGGCCTAAACTACGTATCGAGACCCTGTCTTGGAAAACAAAACAAAAGGTAATTCTGGGGCAGGTGCATGAGTGATAAAACTCTGAAAGTCCTTGCATTTAAAAAAATTCTCATTTCCCCCAGAGTGCTAGCTTGCTGGGTAGGGGCTTATGTTCCGTTTTCTTCACTGCGCTTAGTCCTGCTAAGTGTGAGGACTCCATGGGCCACGCTCCTTTGCAGGAAACCTAGCTTCCCTCTGGAAGCCTTTAGGATCCCCTCTTCACTCAGGGTCTAAAATTCTACCGCCTTGAGTCCACATGTGGACGCTAAAACTTGTTCTGCTCAACAGGAGCTAGATTGGTGCTGAGGAGCCGAAGGCGCTGCTTTCCTCGTTTTTTTTTTTTTTTTTTTGTCTTTTTGAGACAGGGTCTCACTATGCAGTTCAGGCTGGCCTTAAGCTCACTTTGTAGCTCAGGCTGGTCTCGAACTCACAACAATCCTCCTGTCTCAGCCTCCCGAGTGCTGGGATTACAGGCCTGCGCCACCACGCCCGGCTCTGTTTCCTCGGTTTTGTGAAGCGCTCCTTGGCTCTGAAGCTCCTGAGTGCGAGCTACAGTCACTCGCCCCCCGTCGTCCCATCGCCCACGCAGCTGCGTCTGCTTGCTCCTGCCCGTGCCTTCCGAGCACCTGTGGCTCCATCCGACCCGCTCACCCGTTCTCCTGCCAGTGTCCATCATGTTACTCAGTGTGTCTATTGATTTTAAAATCTCGGCAGTCGTAAATTTAATTCCCAAGGATCTGTTTTTTCCCAAAGTCCAGGCTTTCTTTAGATTGTCACAGCTTTTCTTGTCTATCTGATGACATTAGTCATGCGGTTGATTTCTGTTACTCACCAGAGTTTCGCTCTATAAAGTCACCACGATTAGTGAATGGGTGGATCCCGAGCCCTTGCGCGCTGGCAAGCGCAGGGCGGGCTGTTGCGAGCGCGCCTCCATAGAGCCTGGGGTCTGGACCGGCCTGCGCCTCGTGGGCTCCTCGCAGGCTGCGCGGGCGCCCACCGTGGGCCCAGGATGGCGGGGCCCCGGGTGGAGGCACACGCGGGCCTCCGGGCGCCCAGCTGGGTTCGGCCTGCACCCACCGGAGCTGCTCTCTGCAGCGCAGCGCAACTCCTTCCCTTATGAGCTGGACTGTAATTTCTCAGCAGTGAGGTTCCGCACTTTATTTCTGGAACTCCTCAAAATCTCTGCCCATCTCTTCCATCAGCTCCTATTTTCTAGAATTGTTGTGATTTTCCCCCCTCAAACAGATTTTCTGATAGATTTAGGATATTTTTAGGAAACTGAAGTGGGAGTAGATAGGCGTAAAGGCTTAGTCTGTCATTTTAATCAAATTTCTTATTATTTTAATTAGAGAAAACAAATTCTTTAAAATACATTTAAAAATACATTTTTTAAATGTTCCAAGCAGAAATATCTCCATACTGGATTTTAAGGCGGGATCCATGTGCAAGCCTTGATGGGCGGCTTATGTTGGCGCCCATGGGACTCTACTGGGCACAGTTGTTGGACTCACTGCGTTTGTTGTATGGACTAATGCATAGTTACTCAGAAATGCTCTCTCAAAGTACTTTCAGTAGAGCGTCTCCTGTCCTCTGCTATGTCTGCGTCACAGCGATGGGCCCTGGACACCGCGTGGTCCTTATGTCGCTCGCCCAGGTCCCCAGAGCCTGTCCTCAGCTGGTGGATGAGGAATGGTGGCGGTTCCTCACCCCTCCAGGAGCCCCAGTGGGTGCAGCGGGGCCCTCACCGAATGCGCTCCGCTCCCTGCCCTGCGCCCTGTGCCCTCCGCCTGCTGTGCTGAGAGCGGGCTCTCCGTGCATGTGCGCATGACGGGAAGGGCACGAGGCTGGCACCATGCCAGGAGGACAGAAGCTCGTGGACGATGCCTGTACTGTGCTGCCGTCTGCTCGTGGGATTTTATTCTTGGTGTTAGATGGGCAACTGCTTAAAAGCTCATCTTTCTGAAACAAACTAATGATCGATTTATTGTCAACCATTAAAAAAAATTCCTCTCTGATCTAAGGCATAGTAACCAAACATTTATTTAAGAAATATAATTCTGGTCTCCCTGGGTTTTTTCATTTGAGTAAACAGATAATAAATCAAGAAATACTATACACAGCAGGCCTGTAGCTCAGAGCAGCTTAAAAATGCTCCCAAGATCCATGTTGTAAAAACATAAAAGAATTACTTAATAATTGGATTTCAGGTGCCGGCCCCAACCCCAGGATGTGTTGAGACCATGACTGAGACTGGGCACAGTGAAGCACGTGTAATCCCAGAGCTTGGTAGGCTGAAAACAGGAGGATCACTATGAGTCTGATATATGTAGTGTGACCCTCTACTAAATACAAAAATAAAAGAAAACAAAAAAAATTGGATTTCAGTTGGAGCAAACACAACTGCTTTTGTCTATAGAGATGACAAGTATATTAGGTAAAGACAATGTGATTCCAGTTTCTAATTTTCCCATTTTCATCTGTTCTTACTCAGAATAAACTCAGCTTTGGAAGGACATTCCCTGTAAGTTTGTCTGAATACAACTTTGTGTCACAGGTTACAACTCACAATTCTGTGCATTTCTGGTCTACAGTACCTGGAGATGTCATTTCCTCCGTAGGGTCACTGGTCTCTTCCAGGACAGGTCTAGTCATCTATGACACAAGATAGCATGGAAGTCAGATGTTGGGGAACAGGCCTCAAAAGAAACCAAAATGTCCATGAGTTCCCTGTCTCCTTCCCTCCCTTCCTCCCTCCTTCTTTCTCTTCTTTCCTCCTTTCCTTCCCCATCCACTCTCACTCTCTTTTGGTGGCACCCCAAGGCAATGATTTGTTGAACTGATGTGTGTTTATCCATACCAAAGACTACTTGCTAATATGTTAGTCTAAGTCAACTAGGAGATGTAGAAATAAATCTCATTGAAATTAAGCTGGGGCCGGGCGTGGTGGCGCATGCCTGTAATCCCAGCACTTGGGAGGCTGAGGCAGGAGGATTGTTGTGAGTTCAAGACCAGCTTGAGCTACAAAGTGAGCTTAAGGCCAGCCTAAACTGCACAGTGAGACCCTGTCTCAAAAAAACATCAAAAAAAAAAAAAAAAAGAAATTAAGCTGGATAAAATGCACAGGACTAGAGAAAAGAAATGTCAGCTCTCATGATTTTGGTCAACCCTACCTTAGAGCAGTGTGTTGACATTAAAAATTCTGTCTCATTCTTCTAAATTTGTTTGCTCTGGCAGAAGTCTTCCCAGAGTTGCTTCCCATGTCTCTGGGCTGCCAGGACCCCTGCCATGGCCCTGGCTGTCCACACAGCACCTCTGCCTGGCCTGCTCTGCCCTCCTAACACCTGCCTAGCCGGAGGTCAGATCCCTGCTGAGCTCTAGGCTGCTCCCCAGTGTGGCTCGTCTTGGGCAGGGGAGACACACTGTCCTTCTTGGTAGTGTCCAGCTAAGAGGGTCCCAGCTGGACAGTGTTCGGTGTGATGACTTTATCCTGTTACTCACAGTCCTTACCCCGTCTGCAGGGTGTGCCTATTGCAGGGTGGCCTTAAACGGATTTGTCATCACCGGGCCAGATCCTGTGTGCAGTGGCACAGCTCCCCTGACCTGCTGGCCTGTTGCCTTGCAGTAGACAGCTTCTGTCCTGAGAATGGATTTTCTTTTGCAGCTGTCTTCCCTAGCCTTCCTGCAAGCTGATGTCTATTGCTTTTACTTCCAGATGTGCTGGAAGTTCTACCAGATGTGCATGTATGTACTTGGACTCTAAACCAGATGTTACTCAAGTGTTTTCCCTGCCCACCCAGGCCTTCAGCCCTCATGCAAATCAGCAGATGCCTTGGGTACTTGTGGAACAGGCGTGCTTGGATTTGCATCCCGGCACCCGAGCTCCCTTCAGCCCAGCCAAGCGCTTCTCATTGGTCCCGTTCTCAGGTTCTGTGACACTAAGGTTAGGCAGACACTCTGGACTGTGGTTTTCTACACCCATCAGTTCATCTTTGTGGCTGTATGATCCTCTCTAACAGTTACCAAAAACTTTAGTCAAATGGAATACAATATACCTTTGTCTTAGTAGTTTTGGGAAAGGCTTTTTAAAATGGACCCAAAACATATAAACTTGGAGCAATAACAAAAGACAGCAGGCATGGGGCTCAAGAGAGGAGGAGAATCCTCTGTGGTGGCCTGTGGCCACATCACTTTCCTCTTCTGTTGTTGCACTAGGAATGTCCTCCTTGTGGGTCAGCCCCGAGAGCAAGGGCCATGCATGTGGAGGGGCATGGCTCCTGACACCATTTCTTCAGCTTTTCTGAACACGTAGAAATGACAAACTGGGGAGATAGCTCAGCAGCATAAGCGCCTGCCTGGCAAGCACAGGGTCCTGAGTTCAATCCCTGGTACCAAAAATAAATAAATAAATAAATAAATAATAAACAAACAAATCAAGTGCTCACCAGCCTAAGGAGGGACATGAAGTCTGAGCCCAGCCTGTTTCTGTCCGCTTGACATCAAGAGACTGCTGTCTCCAGGTTGGCTGTGCCCTTTACATTCAGCTTTGGAGTGTACACGTATCCTCTGATTTGGAAGTCCCATATTAAGGGAAGCGTTTCCTGAAACTAACTGAAGGATCTAGTTCCACTGAGAGAATCTGTACTTACAGATGGTTATTTTTAGGCATTAATGCTTCAGATGAGAAAACACACTGGAAAGCTCTTTGCTTCTTTAAATGTCTGGAAACAAATTGGCCTTATCACTTTGTTTTGCATTGAAAATAAAGCCCCATTTCCATTCCTCCAGGTCTATGCCCAAGGCAGAAAGGTTTATGGGGGTGCAGTTACACCCCTGATGAAACCCGAAAGGCAAAGCTGGCCACTGCAGTGGCTCTGCGGGTAGCCGAGGCACGGTGCCGGCGAGGGTACCTGAGCGGCTACTTGGACCTTCGTAGCTTCTCTCCCTGTTTTTCCCAGTGTTCTGTTCACCTTCAGAAATTAGTGATTATGTTCCTGAAAATGCACCTGGCTAATCTTCAGTTAAGAAACAAATTGGTCCTATTTACTGAGTGTCTATTTACATGCTCTATCTGTTTAGTCATACTTTCTGTCTACTTGAGGTTTGTCTTTATGAAAAAAGACTTTGTTCACCCGTCTGGGATTTCTCCTCCAAACCTAGACACCATTGATAAGCCTGTGCTGTTCCATAGTTTCGTTGGTCATCCAGGAATTAAATAAGCAGGTTTCCTTCTGGTCATGCCACCGTAAACACTGCTCACCCGGGGTTTCAGTGGGGGGGGGGGCCAGGAACGCCTCTCCCTGGCACTCTAAGTGTCCTCACTGCAGTGGGGAGCTTGGCGAGAGAGGCCATGACACCCCTCTGTCAGGGCGACTGCTCATCTCAGCAGCACTGGGGGCGGCGTCTTCCAGTGGATGTGGGCACCCCACCAGCAATGCCTTGGTCAAATTTTGTGTGGTTGAAACATTACTGTTTAATTACTCTGTGGACATTTTCACATTTCAACTAACTTCAGATCAGTTGTGTGGTTACTGTTTTTAGCAAGATAACAAGTGAAGTTGGAGTTCTTATGAATTGTATTTGATGTTACATATTCTTGAAGTAATGCATTCATTTAGAAATAAACTAAGAGCTGATACTTTTTATTTATGATCAGTTTCTCTTAATTCATGCTGTATCCTTTGTCAATATGTCCTGCCAATTTCAAGTTCTTCCATTTCCAACACAATCAATAACCAAGTGCCTCTGAAATGGTGTTTCTTTTCAAATGCATGGATCTTACTATTGATCCATTTTGGTTGTGTTTTCCAGATTCTGTTAATGGATTTCTAAAATATATCATACTCTACTTTAAATTCCATTGGAATGAAATTAGAGTACCTTCAACCAGGTTGTTTGATGAATCATCTTGCTGAGCAAGGTTTCATGCTGGAGGTGGACATATGCTTTTTTTTTTTGTGGTATAGGGGATTGAACTCAGGACCTTACACTTGCCAAGCAGGTGCTTATGCTACTGAGCTAAATCCCTGTCCCTCTTTTGTTGCTTTTTTTGTGTAGACATTTTGAAATAACCCTAAACATACTTAAGTGTAGTAGGAGCTTCTCAGATATGTTCTGTCAAGTCTCCAGTGAACCCATTATTTGTAAGTGGGACTTCAGGGACATGACCAATAATTTCTGTTTGAACGAAGTATATGCTATTATTGGATGTGTTGTTCACATTTTCCATCCAACTTTCATTGATTTATAAGAAACGGAAAAAAGTTCAATATCAGGGAAAATTGAACAATTGAATTATTTGTTAAAGCCACAGACATTGATGTCAGCATGAAATTCTGTATAAAGTTTATGCTTTAAAGCATATGTAATTACCAGACCAGAAGTAATATTGCAAAGAAAATTACCCAAATTCCTGGCAAATGAATTGGTTCTATTTTAAGTGCTCTATGAAGGGTAAACCTTTTCATCTGCTTATTCATCTGATTGATAAATACTATTGGCCAGACTCAAATAAAGTAAGTCTCGTATTTGTAGCTCTGAAATGTTTTAGAACCTGCTTGAGTAAAATTTGGGTTTTTTCGGCTTTATATCACTTTTTAATTTACATCTGCCTGCATTTATTGATCTTCCACCAACTCGTGTGGTCTGATGAGAAGAAATCTGGGTTAGAGACGGTGTTGGAGACAGCGCGGGCCTCGGGCCTCTGGCGTGGCTGTGTGGGCCCGGCAGGAGCCTTCTCCACCCGAGAGCGCAGCTCAGTCGATGTGCAGCTCGCTCCACCAACGTGGAAATGCAGCAACACAAACACTTTCACTGTGGTTTATTTTGGAGACCCGAAAAGTGGCTCTCAAGATAATTTTCTGCAGTTGTAGTTGGTATTCTTCTTTTATATTCTGATTGCCATTCAAAATAAAAACATGAGCAGTCATGGAGTGTGGGCTGCGTGGGACCTGTTCTGTCCTGTCAGCGCCTCTGTGCATTGCTGCTGTTGTGCTCCTCATGGGCAGCACGAGGGCCATTAGGAAGGAAGAGACGAAGAACTCGATGCACAAAAGGAGCGGGCCGTCCTCAGCTCAAGGCCAGGGGCCACGAAACCTGGCTGTGTTGCCAGTTTTAGTATGAACTGCTGTTGAGCTCAGGACTGTGCGGCTATAGAAAAGTGCTTTGAATAACTGAAGAGTGTGAAATGTAGTGGAGAAAATACTGAATAAATTTACTATAAATGAAAAGGCAGTAATAGAATTTGGACCTGGAAATCCCACAGGCCCATGTGCCTAGGCCTGGATCCCAGCAGGTGTCACTGGAAGAGGTGGCACCCCACGTGAGGTACCACCTAAGGGAGGTCGTGGGCTCTGAGCACGCACCTGGAGGAGTGGTGGATCAGCCTCTTCTCTTTCATGTCCTGCTGTACAGTGTGACATTCTGCCAGGCCACACTCCTGCCATGGTGCCCTGCCCTGCCACAGGGCCAACACATCTTGAGCTAGAACCACCTGCACGCAATTTTTCTTTGTAATTACTTCTGTAGCAACAGAAGGCCAACACAGTGAGTCATTATTTGTATTTTCATTCTCTCAACAAAGCTTACAGCTTTGCTTTTAGAGACCCCCTCAGCACACGGACACCCATGCATGCGGGCGGAGGATGGATTCTAAACGCAAACACAGGTAAGGGTTGTTGATTTGTTCGGTGCACTTTCCTACCATCTTTATGGTACATCTGTTCCAGGGAGAAAAAGCCTGCATACAAACAAGGGACATTTAACTAGAAGTTGTAGGATTCAGATGTTACAGACTAATTTGCCAGCCCTTTTGAGATGTGGTACTTATTTCAGCACAAAGCTTTTCTTACCTTTCCTTTCATTTTCACTAAAATTAGCATGTTGTTATCATGTTCCAAATGGTCTGGTTTCTGGTAACGAGGTTGCTACATCTGTGTTTGACAAAGGAAAGCAGATTGGAGGCAGACCATGGCTTTCCCCTTGGGGAAGTAGGGTACCAGGTCACACTGTAGGGCTCCGAGGGCCAGGCAGAGTCCTGTCCATGGGCCACGTAACAATTGCGGTCACTCCTGCATGCTGCCCAGGCTTTGGGGTGATCCACCAGCCACGTTTCAGTCACCAGGGAGGTGGTCCCTGTTTAGAAAGATGAGCTAGAGAGCAAATAGTGTCAAGGACTCTAAAAATGCTTGCTTGCAAATCTACTGCCATTATTCAGTCCTTGCCTTGTATGTCATGCGACTTAATCCTCAACATACGCTAGGGTACATTGCCATGTTTTACAGATCAGTAAACTACTATTTAGGGAAAATGATTCGCATATAGTGTATCTTATAGCTTTTGTTTTTAGTGCCAGGGATTGAACCCAGGGGCTTAAGCATGCTAGGCAAACACTCTACCACTGAGCTACATCCCTAGCCAGCTTTTGTTTTTGAAAAGTAAGAGTCAATTGATCATGATGACTGTTTTAGAGAGACTGTGTATGTTCAAAATGCTGACTTTTTAAAAATTAGAGGCAACCTCCATTTCTCCACTCTCCAGTTTTTAAGCCTGCAGATAAAGAAGTGGCTCCAGCCTCATGGCTTCCTGGGGTCTCTTCAGCCTTCGCATGTGAGTGGTCCTGCACCCTTCCAGTGGGATTGCAGTGCAAAGCTTTTCTTTCCTTGCATGTTTAGGGACATTCTTAATTTGGGGAAAATTGTAAGTTGTTCAGTCATGTAGCCCCCCATAGTGGGGAGATGGGTCTCAGAAGAGCTCATGACAGAAACATCACAAGGAGGAAAACCAGGGTCCTGAGAGAAAATTGTCACTGTGAAAATGACGCCTGGTGTCCACGAGCTGCATAGTTACTTGCCCACTGCTGGGACAAAATGCCAGGTGTCTAACACTTTGAGGAGGGAGGCTCACTTTGGCTCATGGCACCGTGGGCTCAGTCTTATCCAGCCCGCCCTGGCAGCAGACAGCTATCCCAGGGTGGTCAGGAAGCAGAGGCAGTGCAGGGAGGTGCTGGGGACAAGGCTGCACCCCTGCAAGTCACCCCTGCAAGTGGGCAGTTGCCAGCCTGCCACTCCTGGTGGCACGTGGGGCTGTGAAGGCTTCTGCAGATGACTGTGGCACCCATGGGCCCATCCCTTTCTGCTCACCTGAGACTTTTGGGCAGGTTTTCTTTTATATCTAAACCATAGCGAGCTGTTAAAGTTGAAAGGAACTTCAATTTATGTTGATATATTGGAAATGAAAAACATAGTCTTGTTCTTTGTGCTGTATTATTCTAGCCAGACTTGGGTGCAAGACCATGAGGACAAATCAGGGGGTGGATTCCCGTTATACCTGTTTACATCTATTCTGCTTGTCCCTAATTTCTGAATCCTGACCCATTTCCAGAGACTGTTTCTGGAAAGACTTGAGGGTCAAACATGAGAAGGAACTGGTCTAAATATCTTTGTGCACACTCCAAATGTATAGATTTTTAAATTATTTTATTAATAACAAGGACATAAATATAAATAAAATGGGTTTACAAATTGCCATTCAACCATAATTCTCAGAAAAATACCTC
Organism: Ctenomys sociabilis; assembly: GCA_004027165.1. Lineage (NCBI taxonomy): Eukaryota > Metazoa > Chordata > Mammalia > Rodentia > Ctenomyidae > Ctenomys > Ctenomys sociabilis. Next base: position 20,506 of record PVKA01007430.1, on the reverse strand, counting down.
TAAGATGGCAGAGTGGCTGATTTTACATGTCTCTTTTCTAATATATTAAAAATGTTTTTATTTTATTTATTTTTTTGGCACAGGGTCTTACTGTGCAGCTTGGACTCGTAGTGGTCCTCCTGTCTCAGCCTCCCCAGCGCTGGGATTACAGGTGTGCACCACCAAGCCTAGCTTTGGGCCAGGCATAGCATTTAGAACTGGGGATTGACCCAGGTCCCTGCAATTGCCAGACAGGCAGTTAGACTGCCAAGCTATCTCTGCAGCCTGATTTTTCACTTCTTAATTTGAAGATGAGCCAGTGGGGGTTTTGAGAGGTTGCTGCCACTGGAGCTCTTAAGAATGGAGCTGGGATAGCTGCCCAGGCTCCGTGACAAAGTCCCCTGGGGATTTTCACAGAGAAGGGCGTAATCTGATTTTTAAGAGATCAGCCTCACTGCTCTAAAGGGACAGCTGGGGGTGAGATTCAAGCTGGAAGATTATTTAGGAGGCGACATCAGGAATCCAAGCATGGGATGGTGACAGTAGCACAGCAGATGGAAGGAGGCAGGGTCCCAGATGTACCTTAGTGGGAGGCATCAGGGCTGTGAGGCTGGCTGGATGTCGGGTTTGAAAGCAGCAACGGAGTTGAAGGAGAGACTGCAGTCAGGTATGGGGTGGGGCAGGGCAGGGCTGGAAGGAGCAGCTCACAGCTCGCATTCGTGTTGAGTTGCGGAGTGACATTCGAGTCTGGCATGGGAGAAAGCTCTCACAGGTGCACACAAACAATGACGCCAGACAAGCTCTCCAAAACATCAGCACGGACCCCAAGCGGGGGGGACCAGCACTGAGCCCTGACCCAGCAGGCAGGACGCACCCAAGAAGAGGCAGGGAAGCACACACCCAGGGACCTTAGGTTAATTCGCTTTTCAGCTTTTTCTTTTAATTATGAAACAGATGACAAGGAGTTTGCACAATAGTAGCTAACAGTGTTGAGAAAAACTAGAAAAAACAGGTTTTAAACTAGACGCATTTAATCACGTGAAGTAGCGGAGACGTGATAACAAGGTTGTTTCCCCAACTCTTCTCCTGAAGATCTACAGGGTCTGACTCTGTGCTGAAGAGTGGCATAGGCTCTGCGGTCCTGGATGCTGCATGAACAGTGCCTCGCACCTTCTTGGCCTCTGCAGTTTGAACCCACTGCTTTCAGAGTTGTCTTCATAGACGAGGAAGGCTGTCTTTTTCTCATCTGGTGGAGGTGGCTGTCTTCTTGACTCACTCCCTTGTTGCATTCTTTCTTCTGACACTTGCAGGTGAGAGCATTGGGTTCTGGACAGCGTCTGGATTTGTCACTGGGGCCTTTACTTTTTATTTAGTAAACATTTTTCAGAACCTGTTGCACATCAAGCCTTGTAGTCAATATTAGGGATGCAAGAATTGGACAGACTAACTCCCTTCCCTGATGAGATCAGCATTCCAGCCTGAGTGGCCGACTGCAGTGCAGTGTGACACATGTCTGGGATTTGTTTAAGTCTCGAGAGAAGAGCGGCTTCCTGGCAAGGGCTGAAGAGTGCTTTGCACAAGAGCAGGCCTCAGACGCAGAACTGAAGCATCTGAGAGGCTTGTGTGGAGACAGGAGGGTGTCCCAGGAGCAGGCCGGGTACATGTGGGAAGCAGCGAGCAAGGAGCAGGACAGAGTGTAGACAGCTGGGGATGAAGCCAGCAAGTGCGCAGGAGCCGGTGGCCGAGGCCGTCTGTGCCCTAGGCGGGGCTCTGTCCCTACCACTTCTCGTGTGTCTCTCCGCCAGTTCTCAGGCAGCCTTGAGGTGCAGCATGCTAGCCCCATCTTTGCAGATGCTGCTGCAGAGTGGGTGTCGGCAGAGGAGGCGGTGCCGCAGTGCAGCGGAGTGTGGTGCTCACCCTCGGCGGCCTTCTGGCAGTTTCCAGGAACCTGTTATGAGTTACTGTGTATTCGTCTCCACAGCCAAGCTTCACCCTCACCTAAAGCAGATTTGATAGAGGCTTTAATTTTTCTCAGTTTTTCTCCTCTCTGTAAACTTGAATTTAGGGTCTATATGGTGAGCAGAGGCCCCTTTGGAGGCCTCTAACCTGCTTCAGGGCTCTGAGGACACCTGCATGCTTACAACTCTCTGTGAAACCTGCTGCCCGCATACAGGAGCTCTTTTCCTGCAGGTGACTGTCCCTTCCAGGCTGGGCCTGGTGCGTAGGGCTGCAGTTCTCCTGGGACCCCAGGAGCTCAGGCCCATGGCTGCAGAGGGTCGTGGGTAGAGCTCAGTGCATGGCGGGGACCACGGAGGGTGGTGTGTGCTGCTGGCTGAGGAGACCCGGTTCACTCTTCTCCGTGGCCCGTGTCTCTGGAGGATAATGCGGTTCTTGCACGTGGCTGTGCATTCTCCTTCGAGCCATGTAGAGTGAAATGCTCCTCATCTTGCCTGCATGGCCTCCTGGAGGAGTCTTGTGTTAGCACGACTGTAGTGGAACAGTACTGGCCTCTGAGTGAAAGCTCCCCCGGCCTGCGGACCCCAGCTCCGTGCTGCCTGCTTCTCTGCCCCGCACAGCACCTCTGTCTTTCTGCAGGGCTGCAGCTGGGCACAGGGGTCCCTCATGCCCCACAGTGAGCTAGCAGAGAGGTGTCCTCAGCTCTTCACCTGACCAGGAGTAGTGTCCTGCTCTGCCTTGGGGCATAGTACTGTGCGGGAGCCACTCACTGGAGCGTGGGCAGCAGCCACTCTGCTTCTGTGCTTGCTGACTCCGCAGTCTGGGTGCCTGCTGGGCTCGGGCTCGCCTGCCTGGTGCTGCCTGCGTGCAGTGAGGCCAGCTACCCACAGATGGCCTCTCGCAGAGCTTGGCCCGCTGTGTCTCTGCCTCTCCGCTTTGCGACGTGAAGGATCATCGCAGTGCTGGCTTTGTTGATAAGAGTTGGTTGAGCCCCATTTATTTACAGACCCTGATGTGAGGCCCTGGGGTACAGCAGTTCCTGCTTTCAAGGAGCCCCACTGTCCCCCGCAGCCGGAGGTCATTCCTGTGACCACAGTTGGGCTTAGTGCGCAGCATCTTGCTGTGGTTAGACACAGGTTCGAGTAAAAGAGAGTCTTTACCACAGCACCAAAACAGTGGACAAAGGGGGGCCTTCTGAGACCATTTTTAAACATGAACACTAAGCATGATTAAAACCATTAATTTAAAGGGTGCCGTGTTGGAATCACAGCGCCTCAAGTCACAGTTGAGGAGCAGAAGAAAGCATGTGTCCAGGCACCACTGTTGATAGATAAGTAAGCCTTAGGTAGTCTAAGACCTTCCTAAGAAGTGGAAATAGTTTTTAAATTCTTCAACTTACAAAGAATATATTCTTAAGTATGCCTAAAGTAAAATAAAAACCACAGATACGTGCCACTGAGTGCATTTGCCTTTCTCTTCTGCTTGGACTTGGTGTGATTGTTTCTCTTCATAAGAAATTTACTCCTATAGCATGGATCTATGAATGAAAGATGCTTCCAGAATCACTCACAAATGGTCTGAAGTGGGGTCGGGCTGTGGAGCGCGAGGGAAGGGCTGAGAGACAGGGGCGAAACTCGGTGCGAACAAGGCTGGGATTAATCTGCCCTGTGTCAGGAAGGAAAATAGCAAGGAAGGTCAGATTGAATGAGGGGGACATGTCCTTTGGGATTAGGTTCGAAAGAGTTTTTATCTCATGGCATCGATCTGCACATACAACTCTTCTGGAGGAGAGAAAGCTCCGGAAATTTAGCGGTCTGCTTTTATTTACTGAGAAAAATGGAAAATTAAGGAGGACTTTATTATATTATACCAACTCCTAAGGAAACAAAAATATCAAAAGAAAAAATTTAAAGGAAATATTTCTGCAAGCTTGAGGCATGATCTAAAATTTTCTTTTTTTGAATGTTCCAGGCCCTTTGAACTGGCGTTTCACCAGCTTCCTTCTTTGTGTTGCGTGGGAAAAGGAATGTGTTTGGAAGAGAGGCTGGGGAAGACCCTTGTTCTGACCAGGCCCAGGGCTCAGGACCCCACACGAATGCTCTTTTTGTCAGGATCCCACCCTTGCCGGAGAATGGCCGTGGGTGGTGCTGTCAGGAAGTGGGCCCAGGGATCGTGGTGGGAGGTGGGCTGTGCAGGAGCCCGTGCAGCCGGGAGCCCTGGAGCTCCCCCAGGGCCTGTGCCCCTGCCTGGGCCATCTGTTGCCTCCTGTATGAATGGAGCTCAGAACAATAGCTTCTGCTGTGACCTGCATTCTGATGGCTGGATTGAGGGTGTGTGTGAGCGACAAAGCGAGACAGGGAGGGAGAGGCCAGGGCTGCTGCAGGTGGGCCACAGAGGCAGGGTGCGCTTCCTGGTGCAGTCGCCTTCCCTGGACATCCTGTCTTTCCCCTGGACGGGCACCTGGCTGCTCTTCTCCCAACCTGTGCACATCTGCCGTTCCCTACCCACAGCTTGCTTCCTCCCCCGGAAGTGGGTCCTTGTCTTTCTGGCTGTTCTGGTGAATTTTGGTCTGCAGAACTGAATACCGGAGAGGCTTGTCCCCTCCTCGGGCTGTGGCCTGCGGTGGCCTGTGTCGTGAGGACCCACCCTGTGGTGCGGCGCTCGGCGGAGTGCTACCGCAGCAATCGGGCCTCCCTGTGGGCTTCTCCGGATCCAGGAGGGCAAGAGACGCCCAGAAGACAAACTGAAGCCTTGCGCAGGGTCGGTCAGGTCTTGGCTGCGACCTGCCGTGGAGACGGAGAAGCCGGTCGGTTCTCGCCCTCCGTAAGGGCGCGGTGGTGGGCTCTTCCACCTGACAGAATGGAGGTGCAGCTCACATGGGGAGACTTCTGAAGACTGGTTGCTGGGCTCAATAAGTTCCTTTAGCTTCTGATTTTTGAGAGTAAATACAATAATATTTTGAGTGAACTAGAAAATAAATGGTATTTTGAGTAAAACAGATGTTTTCATTTTGGCCCTGGGGATTGCTCTCTGGACCTTGCACTTGCCAGGCAGGCACTTGGGCCACTGAACTATCTTCCGGCCCTTTCCTTTTAACGTTTACTCTGCCTGGTAGCTGTTACCAGAAATGCGATTTTACATTTTACTGGGCTTCCTTCCTCTCAGGTTGGGGCGCAGTGGGCAGAGGACGAGTGAGAACTTGCTAGCGTGCAAAGGCAGAAGGCGCAGGCAGGGCTGCAGCGCGCTGCGCTTCCCTCGCCCGGCCCTCACGTGGCGACCTCACCTGCAGTGAGCTCTAGGGGAGGCCGGGCTCTGGCTTTGGTGGACTTCCTTCTTCTGGTCTTGCTGATATAGACGCTTGTTTATTTCTAAAGATCCATAAACATGAAAAATACACATCACAGTCAGGCTGGCAGAGGCTGTCCCCAGAGGCACAGGAGAGCATGGGGGCGGGGGCTGAAATTCCTCCCCAGCCCCACGAAGCTATTTTTGTGGCTCTACTCTACAGTTTGGGCCTAGCAGCAGACGTGAAGATGTGGAGGCGCGTGCTGCCTCCCGCCGGGAGCTGGGCAGGGGCCGACCGCTCTGCATCTGTTTTGGAATGAATATTTCAGGGACGAGTGGCCGGTCCTCACGACCCAGGAGGACAAGCCCTGCGGGAAGGCATCTCAGGGCAGCCTGCCGTTCTTGGGCGGGCAGGGGTAGGTGACCTGCTGCTGGAATGGGGCCCACTTGACAGGGCGTGGGAGTGGGAGCAGCAGGTGTTGGCTGAGGGGTGCAGGTCCCAGTGCTCTGATGCCTCCTCAGATTCTCGGGACAAAGATCTTCAGCCCTGTGGACCTCAGAGAATATCCTTAAGTTCTGTAAGCAGTAGTGCAGAAAGCATAGTGACTCCAGAAGACAACAGCTGCCTGAAGTTGTTAGGTGTGGGGTGCTCCGTAACAGTCTTGTGGGTGAAGTGATTTCACCGGGCTGCAGATTCTAAAAGCAGTTCAGCAAGAGGCAGCTGGACAGCTGTCATGGTGAGCAAGGTAGCGGGCAGCTGAGGCTGGGAGCCGGACACAGCCACTGGAGGAGGCTGCCCCCCCAGGGGCGGGGGGAGGCAGGGACGCCCCCCGCTGGGCCTTCACTCTCTGCAGGACCACTTGCACGTATGATGTGACGGCCCACTTCCACAGGACTCCCGAGGCAGGCTTTATTCTGCAGGCTCGGGCAGGCCTTCCTGCTCCTCAGTCTTCCATCAGTGGACATGCTGGACTACATGAGAAGTGCGCGGACGCCAGCAAGGCTTTCTTGCTGTGGAATATTAAAGCTTGCTTAGTGTAAAATGTGGTCCTCACCCTGGACAGAATGAAATCAACCAGTAACAATAGTGGACGGGTTGTCAGGAAAAAGCAGCCCTTCTCCACTGCTGGTGGGAGTGCAGACTGGTGCCACCGCTGTGGAAATCAGTGTGGAGAGTCCTCGGGAAACTCGTAACAGAGGTCCCATTCGACCTAGCAAGTCCCCCTCTGGGTACTTTTCCAGAAGAATTCACAACATTGTACCACAGCGACATAAGTGTACCCGTGTGTATAGCAGCACAATTTGTAATACCTAAATCTTGGAAACAAGCCAAATTCCCATCAGAGAATGGCCAGAAATAGGTAAAAATGATTGTATAAAATAATTTTATAGGCCAGGGAGATGGCTCAGTGAAATAAGCGCTTCCCTGGCAAGTGCAAGGACCTGAGTTCAATTCCCCTGTTCTGCAAAAAAAAAAAAATAATAATAATAATAATTTTATATAATAGAGTATTACTCAGCTATAAAGAAAGATAAACTGAAGGCTTTTATTGGTAAGTGGATGCAACTAGAGAACACACTCTATCTGAAATAAACTAGACTCACATGTCTAAGCATTGTACTGCCTCCCTGAAGGTTTTTCAGGCTTATGTCTGACAATCAGAACAACTGCTCTGAAGACAACAATACGCATATAACGATTGTTGAATTCCTATCATGCTGTGTTTTGAAATTCTGTATCATTTGTAATGTTTTAAATTTTTTTATTCTCTTTAAGGAAAAAGAAACTGAAAGAGTAAATAAGACTGAAAAGGTACAATGGGTATAGAAAGAAGCTACTCAAAAAGGAAAAAATAACTGGGATGAAAGAACAAGACAGCTAAGATACTGGTACTACTAATTTCTACTAGTTCATCGAAAGGAACAGCTAGTGTTTGTGTTGTTTGATTGGCCTGTATCTGGTAATCTGAGCAACCATCCTGAAAATAACTGTGCAATCTAACAACCATTGTTGGGGCTGGGGAGATAGCTCAGTGGTCCAAGTGCCTGCCTGGAAAGCACAAGGTCCCAGGTTTGATCCCAGTACTGCATGCTGTACCAGCCCCAAAACTGGGTGTGGTGGTGCACACCTGTAATCCCAGCCCTACCGAGACTGAGATAGGAGGATTGCGATGAGTCCAACCACGTAGTGAGACCCTGTATCAAAAAAGAAAAAGTATATATATATATATTAGCCATTGTTAATTTCTTATCATCTTGTTTTGAAATTCTGTATTGTTTCAGTTTTTAAAATTCTCTTTAAAATAAAAATAATGAGAAAAAATAAAAATATAAATAAAATATGGTCTTTTGAAGCTAGCTGTGGTGGCAGCTGCCAGTAATCCCAGCAGGAGGCTGAGGCAGGAGGACAGCTGTCATGGTGAGCAAGGTAGCCTTGCTCAAAAAGCTACTCAAAAAGGAAAAAATAACTGGGATGAAAGAACAAGACAGCTAAGATACTGGTACTACTAATTTCTACTAGTTCATCGAAAGGAACAGCTAGTGTTTGTGTCCTTATATATATATAAGGCCAGCCTGGGGTACATAGTATGTTCAAGGCCAGCCTGAACTACAAAACAAGACTCCATCTCAATAAAAACTTAAAAAGTGGCACTTAAGCATATTTTATTGTAACTGACTGAAAAATTTAAATATGAACACGCATACAATTTATTTTTAATTTCCCATCAGCCTTACTTTGAGCTTAGGCAACAGAGTTCATTCCTGGACTGCTGGAGACAGTACTTTACCTTGAAAGCGTGAGAGGGCGTGCTTTCTTGTGGCTTACTGCTCGTAGCATTCGGTGGACTCGTGGGTGAGAGTGTTTGAACCACTTGCTGTTCCAGCAGCGCGTCGCTGCTGTGCCTCTCAGGACTGGCAACTCCTGACTCAACTTGCCACTCCAGATGCGCCTTCAGCACAGGCGAGCTCGGGCGCTTCTGAGCTGCTCCCTGGCGCGGCTGCGGAGAGCCTGCTTCCAAAGCTAACTGTGCCACTGTGATCTGAGAAGTGGCCTCACGTTTGGTGTCATGGCTGCTGGCGTGTCCTCGGCAGGTTCCTGGTGTAGGTGCACCAGGCCGGGTGGTGGTGGTTCTGACTCCAGGGTCCCTGTTACGCTGAGTCCCGAGGATGCCTGCTGTTCTGCAGTCCACAGTGATGGACAGGACTCTGAGGTCCCAGGGCCTGGGGAGGCCTCAGGGGAGAGAGAGAGGGGGAGGGTGGTCAGGAGCTCTGGAGAAGAGATTTTGGGGCCGTAGCCTCGGGCTCAGTCGCTTTTGCTCTAGGCCGTGGTTGCATCCTGGCCCTGTGGATGCTGGCTGGCTCCTGCCCTTGTTGCCCTGCCCAGCGGGAAGGCTCCTGTCTGAGCTCACAGGAACACGAGCAGTTCCTGCTGGGGCATGCTGTGTCTGTACGAAGCCTCCACGTGTGTGGTGAACCCGTCCTGCGTCGTGTGGGGCAGGACAGCCAGGGCGGGCGTGCTCACACGGGGGACAGCAGACAGCTGGGGCTGCAAGTTGTGTCCAGTCAGTAACGGGGTGGGCACCGGTCTTGGGACAGTGGGATATAAGCACTGGGGTGTCAGGCCTTCCCACTGGAGCAGCCTCCACCCCTTTGCCAGGCCCAGCGGAGAGAGCACACGGCCGTGCAGGACCAGGTGCAGTGCTGTGCTGCTGGGGGCTGCGTGCACAGCAGATCCCTACCCTGCCCGGGAGACGTGAGGCTGCGACCAGACCTCGGAGGAGGCCCCTTTCCCAGCAACCTGGAGGGCAGCCCAGGCTCTGCCCAGCTTAGCTCAGGACATGCACGGGGTAGAAGTCACCATTGCTCCTGGGCAGTACAACTGGCCGCCTTCAGTGGCCACTGCTAGGTTGGGCCCGCAGCGGCCAGGGCCTGCAGGGTGCTGCAGGAGCACCCAGGGCAGAACCTCGGGTCTCATGCTTCTCTGAGCCCTGCTGGCAGGCCTGGCCCTTGGCAGAGACTGTGAGCTGGAGGGCTCAGGGACTCAGGAAGGGCAGAGACTTCAGCTTTCTGAGTACATGGAATTACAGGATTTCATGCACACAAATCTCTCCCTTCTAAGTCAGGTCCTGTCCCAACGAGAGAGGAGAGAAGGAGAAAGGATGTCATGTCTCTGCCTGGCTACAGCACCACCACCCCTCCAGTGGGTGGGTGGGCAAGTGTCCCTGCTTCCTGTCACCCCTGATGATTCTCTAATCTGCCCCTGTGGGTACGACTGGGCTGTCATTGTCCTTCCTGCCTCCTCTGGTCGTATTTCTAGGTAAAAAACCCTGAGTGCAGTTTATCAGAGGAAGAATCGCCCACCACCAGCGTGAACGCGTAGCTGCTTCTCAGCTCACACCTCCGCCACATTTCTCAGCAATCAGTGGCCTGAGTGGCTGGAGTGGCCTGGGCCTTGCCTGGGGCACAGAGGGAGCAGGCAGCAGATTCTGGCCCTGGACCCCATGCTCAGGGTTTCGGATAGATTCAGCCAAGCATGTAAGGGCTTGAATTTTATATATGAGCTTTATAGAGATAGTGAGAAAGTGGTTTTGAGGCATGACCTATGACCCCCTTGTCACTGTTATGGAGAGCTGGGAAGTGTGAGGTCACACAGCAGGCTGTGGCTTTCGGAACTGCATGGGTGAGCCACAGCTACTTGCATCTCCTTGGGGACGTGAGAAGCTGTGTTCCCTGGCAGAACCCCATGCCTGCAGAGTGCCCGAGCCCCCTCCCTGTGGAAGTCCTACCTGACGGGAGCAGGGACTCCTGAGGCAGACTGGTCTCCACCCCAGCTTCACTCGCTGGCCTGCAGTCTTGGGGAAAGCAGGAGCGCCTGCGTTGCCAGCGCTGCAGCCACGGGGGGGGGGGGGCATGCTCCTGGCCCTGTGGCCTGGGTAGCCCATGTGGGCAGGACCCTCGTGAGCGCTGTTTCCCACAGCAGAGCTCTGGCTGCACAGGGGGCTGTGCGGGGTCTGTGGCAGCCTCCTGCTCACCCCACAGGGCTGTGCTGGAGCACCCTGGACCGCGTGCTGTTCTTTGGTCCAGGACCTGTGCGACTTTCTGTATGGGGCCCTTGGACATTTCAGTAACATCCATAGAAAACTCCCCAGTGCTTAGGTCTGTTTTACAGCAGTTTTCTGTCTCCTCAGCTCCAGTGTCATACCAAGGGGAAGCAGTCCTCGTATTCCGAAGCAGGCACGGCTTGCTACGCCTGAGGTGCAGGGAAGAACCAGCCCATTTGCCCCTGAGGACAGATACAGGCGTGGCACACACTAAAGCTGTGTGGGTGATGCACAGACAAGGGGGCGTTGGCAACTCCCCACTGCTCGGGGCAGCTCAATCATAGTCTACTAGACCCAGGGCCTTGGGAGACACTGTCGGGGTGGTGTAAGGGCGGGCACAGCCGCTGTCCAGAGGAAGGTGGCACCAGATGTGCGTGCTGGCCGGATCGACATGGGCACCTGGAAGCTGTGTTGCTTGGCCACAAGCGTCCTTGGTTAGCAGCCTCCGTAGGTGAGTTCCATGTTCTTGTGCTAACTTTAGAGACTGAAACTCTGGTTATAAGAGCTTTATTTATTGGGGCTATAGAAGCTAACAAATGATCAAATAGTATTTGAGGCCAGGAATTTCTGACTTTGACTCCATATGCCTTCCAGTAGAATCGTGTCCTTCAAGGGTAATTGAATTCAGTGCTCTGGAAAACCACAAAGCTTTTATTGTGTGCAAGCAGCGGAAGGGGTGTGGGATGGCAGGCGACGCAGAGTGTGGAGAGGCTGAGCCCCAGGTGGTGACCTCTGGCAGGGGTGAGCAGAGTGCACGCAAGGCACAAGTGCTGAGAGCCCCCGAGGTGGCACTGCGAGTGTCTTCATTCATGTTGAGGCACACACATTTCATACCCCACTGCTGAGCACGGCCGCTGACATGACAGCTTACAGAAAAAACCTTGTGTATTAGGCTCATCTTGCCTTGGAGTTTTTAAAGATGCAAGAGAATTAGCACTTAGCAGGTGTATCTCTGTGACCTCAGATCACGTCAGCTTTCTTCCTCCCGACTTGCCGCCGTGAGGGCTGACAAGGACATCGCTGCTCAGGAGGCTGCAGAGGAAGAGCAGGAGTGTACCCCTCTCTGGAGTACCCCAAAGACAGCAGGAGACTGTGCAGGAAGAGACGCCACGTGCGGCCTGACCCTTGGAGAGGAGGTGCTATCGGGGGACACAGGAGAGAAAGGGTCGGGGTCTGGACCAGTGGAAGCGGACCAGCCTGAGGGAGGTGTGTGGATTGTTTCCAGGAAGACCGTGCTGCTTGTTTACTTCTGCGCAGTCATTTACAAGGAGCCTACGTCCTTCACTGGTCAGCTCTTCACACCCAGGAGGGGTGCGCCTGTTATCTTCAGACCTCAGGAGAGGAATGACAGGCGCCCTGTGCCATGGCACCCTGCTGTGTGCCCCTCAGCACAGACGAACCTGGCACAGCTTGGCAGAGCATGCAGTGTTCTGCATGCAAGGGAATAAACAGTGGAAGGGCACCCACGGACAGGAAGAACGCACCGCCTCTGAGGAGAGCCTCACACTTCCTTGGGACCCAGGGTGTTTTCCTTTTCTTCCTCAGCACTTGGCAATTGCTGATTTATGATAGGACCTCCATGAGAGGCTTGGAGCTGAGGCTCCGGCATGTCTGTGGTAGGTAACTAAAGATCCCCTCACAGATTCAATTATTATGACAATATTTCATCCTACTTTGTCTCTGAAACCATCCAGAAAGCTGGAGGGATTGCAGGCAGGCTCTGACTTCCTACTATCCGCACAAGACAAGCACAGTTAGTACAACCACGTGGAAAACAGATTCCTCCCTCCCAAGCAGTCCAACAAAGGCGCCATTGGCGGAAGAGAGCTCAAGCTCTCACGCAGCAAGGAGTGGATCCCAGGGCCACAGCCCTACCAGCCTGGCCCGTCTCCACTCTGCCTCTCAGCTGTCCCTGCCCCACTGACCCAAGGCCCAGGACCTCATACTTCCTGAGAGGCTCTCCTCTCATTTGACATTTGTCTTGATTTTTGTCATCAGTTTTTTACACCTAAATTTGATCCATTTTGAGGTCTCTCACCAGGCATGCAACAACCCACCCACTCAATACAAATTTAACTTCCCAGTAATTCACTGTAAAATGATAGATTTCTTTCCAATATTGGACATACTAATGTGGGACAGAGCTCATTTTCTGTAACTCTCATTGGAAACCACTAGTTCAATATCTCTTCTTAATGTGAAGGTCTAGCTTGTAAAAATATATGGGGACAGTCTTGGCCAGAATCAGATGGCAGGAAGTGGAGCCAGAACACGATCTGCAGGCAGGCCAGGTTGTATTGGAGCTGGTGCGTGCGTGCGTGTGTGTGTGTGTGTGTGTGGCTGTGTCTGGGGACTCTGGAGGGTGCTCGGCTGTGTGCATCCCAGTGGGCAGTTTGCTGACTCTCCTGTTAGGACCAAATCACTCTGTTTCCATCCAGAGGCCTGGGGCCTTCTTGTATCTCAGTTGTTTAGAATCTTGGACCAGTCTGTTGTGAGGCCTGCTTACAAGCCCACCAGGAGGCGTGACCAACAGGGTCCTGTCTCTGTCTGCCTCTGTAGGGTGGGCAGGCCCTGTAGCCTAAAATATCCCCCCAGTACCTTAATGCAGAAAATCAAACCCCAAGGTGTGTTTCTTCAGACAAGGAGACTCTCGCGGTTTCTCCCTTACTTATTACGGTTGCCGAGGTCTCTGCAGGCCTTTCAGCACGTTTACATTTCGGAATGGCCTCCTTCCTGTTTTAGCAAAATGCAGGTCCTTGAATTCCCCTCTGGAAGCCACAGAGACGTTTGGGTGTGGTGGTGCGCGCTGTGCTGTGGGCCCAGGGTCTCGAGAGCACATGCTGCTGCCCTTTCGCAGCACACAGAGCTTGGAGACGGGCAACGGTGCAGGAGGCCGTGTGCCCCATTCTGCTGCGCCAGCTCCCGGGCCCAGGTCCCCAAGGGATCTAGGAGGAGTGTGTGGAGCAGTATTCAGAGAAGCTGTGTGGGAATGAAGACGGCCTGAGGCTGTGGCCCAGCAGGCAGTGTTGACGTGGTTCAGTGGTGTGGGACCCGCAGACAAGGGAGGACCAGTGCGCAGGCCCCGCGAGCTGTGGCTTCGCCCTGAGCCCCATTTCCTCAGGCTGTGTCGGGGCTGGGCGCTGCAAACCCCAGTTCCTAACATCTGCCAATTTCCATGGTGTAACTACATCACTAGGCGATCTCCAGCCCTCACGGCTGTAGCTTGCAAAATTCCACAACATTTAATAATGCGCTCATTAGCTTGCCCAAGCTGGGCAGCACTGGTACATAAGAGCAAGAGAACTTGCCTCCTGGGCTGGGGTGAGGGTCCTGGAGGCACCAGGCCTGGGTCCTCACGCCCCAAGCCACAGCCCACAGCTACGCTGACGGGCTCACCCACTTGTGCGTACGCAGCATGTGTGGATCCTGGCTTCTGCCTCCCCTCCCTGCACTTCGGGCTGGTCCTTTCTCCCTGCTTTCTGTGTTTTATTTAGCTCTTTATTTCTGTTTTTACTTTCTCATATAAGAGAGGCCTTGCTGTGTTTGGGCCTGGTGTCTGCCTGACTTTACGGAGCACTGTGCTTCCAAGACGCACCCTTCTGCCCCTGAGCACCTGCAGGTTGTCCTTCTGGGCTGCTCCCGGCATGTGCCTCTGGTGCACTGTGCTGCTGTAACGTGGCTGTGGTGGGCCTTGGGGTACGATGCACTGTTTTGGGGAAACAACCGCTTTTACGGAGTCTTTGTCCCTGTGGCTGTGGCTTTGGTGTCAAGGTAGCATGGCACGGAGAAGTTAGCGTTAAGCAAACGTTCCAATGGTAGGAGCCACTTCTAATTGTGAGTGGTCTTTGTGTGCTGGATGGCATTTTTAAGGCACACATACGCACATGAAGGACTGCAGCCCCTTTCTGCCAGTCTTCTCTCAAACGCCGAAGACCGTGGTGCTCCACGTGTGAGCGGCCGATGCCAGCAGCGCTTCACCTCAGTGCCTCAGCGAAGACACACAGAACATGCTTCGCTGTCCGCTAGCACCCCAGCCTGCAGTTCCACTCCTGCCCCCTCCCATTTAGTCCTCAGGCCAGACTTTCAAAATAGGCTGATAGAGTAGCAATAATTAATGCACTGTGGATTATCTTCATAGTAGCTACCCAGAGTATAAGATATGGGCATAAAAATTGCCCAAACTATTAGCACAAATGGTTCTTTTCAGTGAACTAGAGGAGCTAGCTGTGTCTTAACTATCGTGAGTGTATTTTTTCCCTTTTCTCTGCCCTCCTTTCTCCTTCCCCCATCGGTTTCTCTTTCCCTTTGAACAGGTTTCTTCCCATCTCACGAGATCTAGTGTATGTTCTGGATCTTATTTACTCATTGAGCTTCTCGCCCTGCACGGACGATATGATGGGTACACACGTAGCATCTCCCTCTTTCTAGACAATTATTTGCTTTGAGTGCTTTTGTCAAGTTGCATGTTTTGTAGTTTCGTTCAGTCTGCATTGTGCTGATCACTACGTCAGAGCAGCCCGAGCCCTGCTGTCTGCTCAGGTCTCCTCACCTGGCATTCGAGGCCCAGGGACACCTCTGATCTCTGGTACTCACAGTCCAGCCGTGGGCCTTTACCTACCTGTGTCTGACTCATGCCTCCTCTGCAGCACAGCCTCCGCTGGAGACGTCCTGGAGACAGCGGTACCCTGTTGTCCTGTCAGCCTCCACTGAGCTCTTCCAGGACTGGCTGTGTGAAGGGTGGGAAGACCCATGTGAGCGAGTGATGGGACCTAGCTCTCCTCTGGGCCCTGTCCCTGGCCAGCAGTGCCCTGCTAGAGCTGTTTGAGCAGAGAGCACAGGGCTCCTGGAGGTCCCCAGGCCTCGGCCCATATTCCCAGAGGGGTTTGGGCTCATTCTGGTCTGGGTCTGGTGTGTCCTCATGGGGCAGCGGCTTCCCATGAGCAGGATGCACGGCCCTGTAACACAGCTGCCCACCAAACAGTCACTGCAGACACAAGGTTCTGGGCCCTTTCTCAGCACGGCCTTCTCGCTCTAGATCTTGTGGCCCCGGCTCCGACAGGGAAGGGACAGCTGGGCAGGGAAGCAGTGGTCTCTGCCATCTCTTGCAGCAGATGCTCCGCAGCCCTCTGGCTGGGGCCAGTGTGGGGACACCTGGCTGGCTTCCCTACAATCTCCCAGCAGGAGCGCTGTCCCCCAGAGACAGCAGCCCTCGAGTTGCTGCTTGCAGCTGTGGAGATGCCGTAACTCTCCTTTCCTGGGGTGGTCCCCGGAGTCTGGATGTTGGAGGCAGAGTATCAGAGCTCAGGTTTCCCTGAGGACCCTTTTGCAGGCTGATAGATGTTGCCTTCTCCCTGTGGCCCCCTTGGTCTTGCTTCTGGGTCTTGAGCCCAAATGTCCCTTGCTGGAGGCCACCTGTCACAATGCTTAAAATGACGAACTCATTTTATCTTCATGAAGCCTTTAGCAGCCTTGCCTCCAAACAGTCGCAGCCAGAGGTTCTGGGGCTTGGCATCAACTCTGATGCTGCGGTTCCCTGGTACACGCCCCTTAACTCTGAGGCGCTGTGAAGCCCGCTGACATTCTGCTCCCTGAGAACAGATTACACTGGTGTGGGATGTTCCTGAGCCCTGTGTGTTTTGTACATCATTCTAGTAGTTAAAAATGTGAAACACAAGCAGGAATTCAGAGTGCAGGGCAGATGGAGATAAAAAACGAAAAAGTAACCATGAAACACAGGAATAGCAAGAGAAGGGGTAGAAGGTATGGAAAAAGTGGAAATGCAAGACGTTGATTTTGAAACCAAAGAACACCCATACTTTAGTTTCAAAAGCCAATAAATAGAATTTTTCAGTAAAAAATGCCACAGGCAGAAGTGTTTTATGCCGGGCACAGTGGTGCACACCTGTAATCCTGGCTACTTGGGAGGCCGAGACAGGAGAACTGCAAATTTAAGTCTAGTGTGGGTGACTTAGCAAGATCTGTCCCCAGACTTATAAAAATCTGGAGAGTAGCTCAGCATTGCCTAAGTGCAAAGCAAGGACAAATGTTTTATGAGCTTAAGTAATCAAAAATGTTACTGCTCTTGCCTGCCAGTGACACAGAAATTGGTAGATTATTCCTCGTGTCTGTCCTTAGCCGTGTTATGATTGTTTAACGCTTTGGCCTTCTCTGGGGTCTCTTGACATCTGAAGATTGTGTTCGTTCAACTTGACAAATTGGTCCTGTGGCCCTGTTTGCTTTGGTCTCCAAAGCTGATTGTTGCCTTTCCAGCAGTTGGAGAGTGCTGGGACCCATTAAACTTCATTTAAATAAACAAGCTGCTGGAACAGAGGGGTCAGTCGCGTGGTGGCAGGCGATGAATGGTCTTAGCAGCCAGCCCAGTGAACTGGCTCACCCCGCGTGGGTGGACGCCCTCGCGCAAGGTGAGCGGCCGTTGGCGGGCGCAGTGCTCCCAGAGCCATCCCCCCAGCGAGCCGAGCTTCACTGGGGATGAGGGCTCATCCTCAATTTAAACTCTTTGTTTGAATTCTTCCAATTCTTAGTGATGGTGAAAAATCCAGAGAAGGATGCATATGTGCTTGATAAAATACTATAAAGGCTGCAGGTATTGTTAAGGTTTTTCCTGGAATACGTATTTCATGTTACCTTGGAGATCTCTGGCTGAGACAGGAGACAGGAGCAGATTGGTCCTCAGACATTTGAAAGCAAGAGCCCACGGTGTCCCTGCTCTGGACACATCAGTGCGCCTGTGAGACTTGCTGTCCCCGTGTCTCCAGGGCTCTGCTTTCAGCACATGTCCAGGACCTGAGACTGCACAGGATCCCAGGGTAGCTTGGAGAGCTGACGAGGGTGAAGGGCTCCGCAGCTGCTGGGCAGCCTCTTCTCTGCAACCCCACCAACCTCCCATTTGCCGAAGTGAGGGTGGCTCCTGTGTGGGTGGCCCCTTCCCTGACTGGGCTGGGTGGGGTGGGTTGGGGCAAGGCAGCAGAGAGTGTTCCCTGATGTCCCCAGAGAGCATCTCTCCTGGGTGCCTGGGGTCTGGAGTGGACATGCTTTAGCAAGCAGAGTGGAGGACTTTCTCTCCGAGGTGAGAAACAAGCTCTATCATAAAGCACACGGCCATTCTCACACTGACTTCCCTGCAGTTCTCAGACTTCTCCCTTGAGCTGAAACAGCTTCACGTGCTTCATAAAGATATGTCCTCCATTTATGTCGTATTTTCTAGAAGGACAGGCTCAGGTGGGAAGGTAGCTGAGGTTGTATCTGGTTGGTGTCAGCATTCCATGCACAAAGCTATCTTGTAAAAGACAAGTCATTTCATTATTTTTATTCTCTGACTCACTACTGTAACATATTGACATGGTAGAACTTTTGAAATAACACAAAGTATAAAAATAAATCAAGGAGGCAGGGGGGATGGTTCAGTAGAATAAATGCTTGCCTGGCAAGTGCAAGGGGCTGAGTTCAATCCCTGGTTCTGCCAAAAAACGAACAAACAAACAAAAAATAAATGAAAGCTATCTATAATTTTATACCTCACAGAAAAAGAATTTTTATCTCTAAAAAAGTGTATGTAGCGACTGTTAATGTATGTAAGTCTTTAAGCTTTCCTGGTCATAGCATCACTTTAGGATAAATTCCAGACAATTTCTATTTTAAAAAGAGACAGGGTTCCGGACTTTGCAGTCCAAGTGCCAAGTTGCTCCTCAGAACCGTGTATGGAAGCCAGGCAGCCCAGATTCAAGCTGGGGCCTCCTTTTCCATTAGCTCCTGAGCTCAGCACTGCCCAGGTGCGCAGGCTCGTACTTGCTCAGCAGGCCCCTCTGACATGCATGTCCCTGCGCCACGTGACACCGGGTTCCGCGCGCATGTGCAGAGTGGGAGCGCACTCTGTGTGTCCGGGCGGCCACCGCTGGAGCTGAGCGCAAGGTTGCATAGCTCACCGCAGGCTCCTCTTTACCTCTCTCTCCAAGCACTCTCCTGGCTGTGGTCCTGGAGGGGACCACTCAGTGCCCTGCAGCCACACCATTGTCAGAGAGAGGCTCTGTCCCCACCACGGCTTGCGAAGCTCCCGAGCTGCAGCCTGCAGCCCCTTTGAACATTGTAGAGTAGCCAAGACCTTGAGTCTCACACACACCCTCCAGGCTCAGTCTGCAGGCTAGGCCCTTTCTCTCCAATTGCTCCTTGTCAGCTCCTAGGATGGGGCCGGCTGACCACGACCCATAGTGCTAGCTGACGTCACCCGGGATGGGCGGGCTGACCACGACCCATAGCGCTAGCTGACGTCACCTGGGATGGGGCGGGCTGACCACGACTCATACTGCTAGCTGACATCACCTGGGATGGGGCGGGCTGACCACGACTCATACTGCTAGCTGACATCACCTGGGATGGGGCGGGCTGACCACGACTCATAGTGCTAGCTGACGTCACCTGGGATGGGGCGGGCTGACCACGACCCATAGTGCTAGCTGACGTCACCTGGGATGGGGCGGGCTGACCACGACTCATAGTGCTAGCTGACGTCACCTGGGATGGGGCGGGCTGACCACGACCCATAGTGCTAGCTGACGTCACCCGGGGTGGGGCGGGCTGACCACAACTCATAGCGCTAGCTGACGTCACCTGGGATGGGGCGGGCTGACCACGACCCATACTGCTAGCTGACGTCACCTGGGATGGGCCGGGCTGACCACGACCCATAGTGCTAGCTGACGTCACCCGGGGTGGGGCGGGCTGACCACGACCCATAGTGCCAGCTGACGTCACTGTGAGCCGCCCTTCCTGAGTGCTTCAGGGGAAGTCAGCAAGCTCCTGTCTTTGGTCTTGGGCAAGTATCTGAATGTCACCACTTGACACACTGCAAGGACAATGTTGGGGTTAGGCTAGGAATTTTAGAGTATGACTGAGTGAGAGTTGGGCTGCTAGTGTGGCCTGCAAGGGTCCCTCACAATACACCACAGGCTGCTGGCTTGTAAAGAACAGAACTGATGTTCTCACAGTCCTGGAAGCTGGGAGGTGTCTCGTGGCCTTTCTCTGTGGCCTACCCACAACCACCTGGTCCCTGTGTGGCTTTTCTGTGTGTGTGCAGGAGTGGTCAGAACAGCACACGTCTGCACTTAATGCATAGTGTGTCTTACTATTACCAACAAGCGCTTGTGGGCTTCCAAGCTGAAAAGACACCCTCATTTCCCCAGCTGGCGGCCAGCCAGCCCTGCTGCTCACACGGGAGAGGCCTGGACACACTCTTGTCGACAGGTGAATGGCCGGTATTTGAAAATTCTTATTAGGTAGTTCTGCACTGGAGTGAAATTCAATTTCACTTTTGAGTAGCATAAAATTAAACAAAAATGCTTTTCAATTCTGAAGGAGAGTGGAAGGTCACTATGAAAATCCAGAGAGGACTTCTAGGGTATCCAGGTTCAACATTAAGTTGCGTTTTCATTTCTGACTCAAAGTAGAGGCCTGCATTTAACTGTTCTCAAGAATTTAGGTCTAGGCACTATTATACTCCTTACAATTATTGGGAACCCCAAATGTTTCATTTATGTGGATTATATCAACCCATGTTTAGTCTGTTAGAAACAGAAAAATTTACAAATATAAATGTATCATCCAAAATAACAGAAGCAAACTATTATAGGTTAATAAATAATGTTTTTATGACCAGTCACTTTCTAAAACAAATTCTGAGTAAGAAGTGACATTGTTTTCACATTTTTCAAATCTCCTTAATGTCTGATTAATAGGACACAGGCAGAGTCACTTACTTCTTCATTAGACTGTTGGACAGCCTAACCTGAGTGCCAGCAGGTGGATGCAGAGAAAGAGAAGTAGCAGGTCAGTGCGGGGCAGCAGTGATTCTGTGGCCTGGGCCTCTGGGGCCGGGGTGCACGCCAGCCACGAGCTGAGGGCCATGCGCAGAGCCACGGTCCCAGGGCACTGCAGTCCTCACCTATCAGCACTAGTGAGATGAGCAGAGCGAAAGGCTTGCATCCTCCCCTTGAGGTTTAGGGACAAGATGGCAAAGGTGCTTTTCCTAGGTCAGTCACCACCCTGAGTTGTGATGGCTGGAGCATGTTACTGAAGGTCTTACAGGAAGAAGGATGGGAGGAAAGAAAGAGGGAAGGAGTGGAGAGAGGCAGGGAGGGAGGGAAGATAGGAGGAAGGAAAGGGAGGGGGAA